>JAJOZX010000711.1:887500-945000 GCA_023014485.1 Bathynomus jamesi | reverse complement strand
GAAACAGGAAGCATCTGCGATCGAACACGTAGTGGACGAAGAAGAAGTTCAACTGATCCCGAAACATCTACACGGGTATGCAGGCATGTGGAAGGGAGCCCACGTAAATCATTAAGGAAAGTATCGCAGGAAACAGATGTATCAAGGCGTATCAATTCGAACACTTATTGTAAATTCTGAACTAGAACGTTAAATTTAACATAATTTAGTCACTGGTGTATGGTTAATTAAATTTCATTTCATAATAAACTTCCTGCAGGCCACACTTTTTTTCCATATAAACCGCCTATGGGTCCAGACTTTTGCACCACCCTGTACATAGATATAAAATGTTAACGTTATGGTATAATTCGATTTATACACAATTCGAGTAATTCCTAAATACGAGCATTGAGCATCCATTATTTTTTTTAACTTTGATAAAGGAAAATAGAAAAGCTTTAAAATCATTTAGAAATAAAACGTAAGAAACGTCCAAATTAAAATATAAAAAAACTAAATCTAAAAAAATTCAATCACCAAATCTTAAAATTATTGTAAAAATTGTAAAAATTGTAAAAATTGTAATATTTATTTTCATGAAAAGGACTTCATTTATTCATTTATTCTTTTTCAGTTTTATTATTTTATTAATAATATTAAAAAAATATATGTAAAATTCATATTTAGAAAAAGAAAAATGGTATATAAATTTTATTTATTTATTTATTTTTTTATTTTTTAATGAAAAAGGGGTTTTGAAGGCCCTAAAACTAATTTTTTTGGGGGGAGTGGTATTTCTAAATATTCCAAGTTATATAAAATAACAGTTTCTAAAAAAAGTCTACATCAGTGTTTCCAATATATATATATATACCTTGTTAACCTTGTTCGGGTTCCGTGCGTCGGTCTTTCTTCACACGAAGGTCAAGATGGTGGCCCCGCCTCTGGTCCTGGCTTGGTGGAGGAGCGAGTTGCTCTCTTGCGCTATCCATCGTACAGAGCCAGGTACATCCGCTTATCTGGTACCGTCCTGTGCCAGGCATCTAGTCTTCTCTTGAAGACTTCACTTTGACCCCTGTAATGTTTCTGAGGTTCTTTGGAAGCTGGTTGAAAATTCTTGGCCCCCTGACAACCAAGCTATTTTCCTTCAAAGTTGAGGAGGTCCCTCGTCGGCCCTTTAACTTGGGAACACTAAACATTCTGCTTTTCCTATTTTCCAGCGTTGTCTGGATGGTAATTGGGTTTAGTTTTAGGTTTGGTATCAGTTTTTCGATCATTTTCCACATGTAGATTATGGTATACCTCTCTCTTCTTCTTTCCAGGAGTACAGATTTAGTTTACGTAGTCTTTCCCAGTAGTTGAGTTCTTTGCAGCCATCAATCTTGGCTGTGAAATGTCTCTGCGTTTCTTCTAGTTTATTAATTTCTTCCTTTTTATATGGAGACGTCAAAACTGAGCAGTATTCAAGTTTTGGTATGATCAGTGTTCTCAGCAGGGGAATTATTACTGTCTTGTCCCTCCTTTTGAACGTTCTTGGTACCTGTCTCGCGACTCATTTTGCTTTGTTTATTGCTATCTGATTTTGTGTTTCGAATTTGGCATCATCGGTCATTATTATCCCCAAGTCGACCGCTTTCGTGCTTCTCTGAATTTCTTGTCTACCTGGAGCATAATATGCAGTCTTTTTAAGTTCCTCATTTCTACCATATCTCAAGAGCTGAAATTTCTCGGTGTTAAATGTCATATTGTTGTCTTCTGACTATTTGTATATTTTGTTTGTGTCTCTCTGCAAGGCCTTTACTTCGTTTGCAGCGCTGATTTTTCTGCTATTCTTCGTATCGTCCGCAAATGATGTTACTATACTGTTGCTGTTTACTCCACTGTCTATGTCTGTTAGCATGATAATGAACAGGAGTGGGGCCAGCACTGTTTCTTCTGGCACTGAGCTGCGTACTTCTGATTCTAATGATGATACACCTTGAATTTTGACGACCTGTAGTCGATTTCTGAGGAAGTTGTAGATCCATTTTCCCACTTTGCCTGTTATTCCCATATGTTTCATTTTATGTGCTATTATACCATGATCGCGTTTGTCGAAAGCTTTAGCAAAATCCGTGTATATGACATCATAGTTTTCATTGCCTTCAAGTGCATCTAGGATATTGTTATAATGCTCTATAAGTTGTGATAGGCATGATCTTCCTGATCGAAATCCATGTTGATTTTCGTTGAATCTTTCCAATGTCTCCAAGAAGTCATAGATTTTCTCTCTGACTATTCTTTCAAAAATTTTGGTGAGGTGGGACGTCAAGGACACTGGTCTATAGTTGTTTGCTTGAGATATATCTCCTCCTTTATATATAGGGACGATGTTTGCTCTTTTCAAGATGCTCGGTATTTCCCCAGTGTCTTGGAATCTTCTCCATATCCAGTATAAGGGTGTAGTTATTTCATATTTACAGTTTTTAATTAATAGTGCGTTCCATTTGTCCGGACCTGCAGCTGAATGTGATTTCATTTGTCCTATAGCTGTCGCTACATCTTCTGGGGTAAAATCAAAGTCTGTTATACATTCTCCTCGCAATTTCTCTTTGAAGAATGCATTTATGTCAGGTATCGCTTTGTCACTTTTTGGGGTACTGAATACCGTTTCATACTGGGCTCTCAATGTTTCAGATATTTTCTTTTAGATCGTCTGTTAGTTCATTATTTCCTTTCATAAAGGGCCCGATAGTAGCACGCTTTTTTGTTTTCCTTTTCGCATAGCTGTAGAAGTATTTTGGACTTTCCTTTATTGCTTCTACCGCCTTTTTCTCTTCCCTCTCTGTATGGACCTTTATCAGAGTTTGTATTTCCCAATCGATTCTCTCCAGTTTTTCTTGTATTTCTTTCCTGGCATTGTTGCCTCTGCAATTATATATATATATATATATATATATATATATATATATATATATATATATATATATATATATATATATATATATCAGGTCATCCCATAAGTAATGTCGTTTTTTTGCATTGCTAAACTCGCGTCGTATTTGCACATGTTTCTCTGTACTCTGTATATTTTGTGGAAAACTCGAATTTTTATGTGTTTAGACATGTTACTTCTCACTCTAAGTGAAGTTTCATCGTGTTAATAATCTTTGTTTATTTCACCCTTACGGATAAGATGGAGGTGTCCAGAGGAACACACCAGGCATATAATGCTTTATGAGTTTAGAAAAGGAAATAACGCGACTGTAGCCGCAAAAAATATTCAGGATATTTATGGGGAGGAAGCTTTAAATGTAAGGAAATGTCAAAGATGGTTCCAGAAGTTTACGTCTGGTGGCTATAGCTTAAATGATGAAGCGCGCTCGGGCCAACTTGTTGAGTTCAATGATGACCTTCTGATAGCTACACTTGAAGAAAATCCTGCTGTAACTGTTGAAGAACTTGCCCAGCGACTAAATTCGACCGATTCCGCAGTTCATCGCCACTTGCAACGACTGGGAAAAATGTCGAAACTTGGGAAGTGGGTTCCCCATACGTTGTCACCAGACAACCGTAGAGATCGCGTGAACATTTGCTCTTTATTGCATTCTCGGCAACTTCAAGCACCGTTTCTGAATCGACTCATTACTGGGGATGAAAATTGGGTGCTTCATCACAATGTTAAGCGTCATCGGCAGTGAGTTAGTGCTGGGGAATCTGCTACACCACAGCCAAGAGGACATCTGCACCCCAGGAAGGTTTTGCTGTGCGTTTAGTGGGATATTCAAGGAGTGGTTTATTTTGAACTGTTGCAGCCCAATCAAACCATTACAGCCGAAGTATACTGTCAGCAACTTCAAAGACGGAGCGTTGCATTGCAAACAAAACGTCCTTCTTTGGCCAATCGCAAGAGTGGTGTGTTTCAACAGGACAGCGCACATCCTCATACTGCTCAAATCACCACTGCCAAAACTGGACAGCTTGGTTGGGAAAAAATTCCACATCTTCCGTATTCACCAGACCTTGCACCATCAGATTACCACCTATTCAGAAGTCTTCAAAACTACCCTGACGGGAAAGAACTTGAAAGTTTCGAGGCTATGAACATTGCCCTCTCCAAGTTTTTTGCTTCTAAACCGAAGAAATTTTATCAATATGGAATTGAAATGCTTGTAGAGAGGTGGCAGAGAGTCATAGAAAGTGAAGGAAAATATAAAATTGATTAAAATTTATTTTGATGCAGTTTTATTTTCATTTGGAAATAACGAAAAAAACGACATTACTTATGGGATGACCTGATATAATATATATATGGGAATGAACTCAGAATGATCCCCTGAGTTTTTTATGATACACACAGACAGTGCATGGAACAAGGAACTCTTCTGGGATAGTTAAATCCACTATAGTCCGAATAAGTAATGGTAAATGACAAATACCATAGTTTTTCTTTTTCATGATGCTAGCCCGACGTGGGCAACGGGTCACTCGCAAAGAGGTCCCATAAATATAGCTTCATAAATATAGCTGGTGAGGGAAGCTATATTTATGGGACCTCTTTGCGAGTGACCCGTTGCCCACGTCGGGCTAGCATCATGAAAAAGAAAAACTATGGTATTTGTCATTTACCTTTACTTATTCGGACTATAGTGGATTTAATTATCCAGAAGAGTTCCTTGTTCCATGCACTGTCTGTGTTATCATATATATATGATATATATATATATATATATATATATATATATATATATATATATATATACAGTATATGTGTGTTGTGTGTGTTTTTGGGATTGTTTTAACCTTCTTCGTAACGGCAAAGGTCATATGACGGAGAGGACCTACAACTTTACACGGGATCCGAACCGTGGGTCGTTACATCATCTGAACGCACATCCAGCAAAGGACAGTCGCCCATCCAAATACTGAACAGACGCAACGTTGCTCAACCTTGCTGAACGAACGGGAGGCTGCCTCGCGATGTGGCCTTAATTTTTAATTAATGATTAGAAATAAATTTTTCTGAAAAATTATGACACATTACAGTACATAAAATACTTTTGGAATTTTACATATTTTTTTTCTTAAGGATTCATCACACCACTATTTCGTATCTACACACTTATCATTGATTCGATTATGTTACTTACACACAAAAACTAATTACATAATTTTAGCTATAAAAACTGAACGAAGTACAGTATGTGCTGAGCTGAATTTAATAATAATAATAATAATAATAATAATATAATAAATAATTACACACACACACACACACACACACACTATATATATATATATATATATATATATAATATATGCGCCTCGTGGTGTAGTGGTTAACGTCGCTGACAACGAATCCATTGCCCCGGTGACGGCAGGCGGCGCGCAGCAAAACTCAGCTGTTCATCCTTCCACAGTCCACACAATAAAGAAATTGGTTGGTAGATAAATGGGAACCCTGGGTAGCCTAGTGGTTAAGACGCTGGGCTAGTGGTGGGGCGTGGTTCGGATTCCACGTTAAACTGTAGGTCTAAGGTGGAGCGACAAGCTTGACCTTCGTCAAAATGAATAAATGAATAATTCGAGCGGAAGCAAAACCAAGGTTTTATATATATATATATATATATATATATATATATATATATGAGCGGTTTGAGGGTGGTAGAGAAAGACACACACTGCTCATTTTTTTATATGGATATATAACCAATATATTGTGTATATGGTATATAACCAAGAAGTACCAATGACGCAACAATAAAGTGATTTAACGTCAGCAACAGTGATGCAAATTTAGTAGTGGACGGAAGAAAATTAATGTGTTGTGTCAATATCCGATATATGAACACTCTTTCAATGTTGATTCTCAAAGTCATTTTTCAAGTTGATGTATCCTTAACTTAAACCGATGAAACATTGAACTACAGTATGACACTGAAAATATCTCATCATTGTGATTTGTCACCCCTGAAATCATTGTTGAGATTCATGTGCTAATTGTATGAAAAGATCATATATATATATTATATATATATATATACTGTATATATGTTAAAAAGATTTCAAACTCCTTTAACTTCTTTCAGAATATGCACGAAGTTTTCTATTAACGATATCACATTTTGGTCCATAGAAAAAACTTCGACTCTTTATAACGGCAAAGTGCAATTTCTACATAAAAAAAACGAGAGTCCCCCATTTAATATGTGCCAATTTTTGAAAATCGAATTGAAATAAAAATCAAGTTATGACGTCATTCTCCGTTCGCTTTGTAATGGTAAAACCCTGTGGCGAATGAGCTTCTCCTCCACCAGTGTCAGAGAGTACGTCACGGTGGGGGAAATAGGGTGTGAGGGGAAACTTTGCTCGTGGGGCGGGGTGAGGTGAGGGGGTTAGAGTTGTAAAAGGGATAAAGGGAGGAGGAAATGGGGAGAGTGAATAGGGAAAGAATGGGTCGATATTCGAGCGTCTCTGGGATTGGATACGAGATGACCCAGCCCGCCCAACCTATTTCGTTTAGTGCGTGTGGTAGTTGGTAGATGGGGCTTCAGTATTGGCTTAAGTGGTGTGCGGTAGAGATTACTTTATAGTTAGATCTTCATTTATTACAGTGATTCTGTTTTTCAGTGAATTTAGGCTATAATATCTTTTTACCCTTCTACAATGGTACAATATAAGACTAATTTCAATGTGTTCTTCAGTATATGAAGTGTTCGCTTTTAATGCAGTTAATATGGTTTCATTCATGTCATATGCAACGCACAAGTAAACAGCTGTGATTACTGGATATCTTTTTATATCGAATTTTTTTTATACGAGTTAAAATATTTATCCCCGTAGGCTTTCCACGCCCTGCATTGGACTATCCACGTTAATATAAGTGTTTTTTAAGTGAACATTTAATTTATAAGATCGCAATGTTTGTATAGTTTTTATGAAAGAAACGAGTATATATATAATATATATATATAATATAGTAAACACTAATTAGAGTTCTGAATTGAAAATAAATTTCAGTATCGTATAAATGTTATTTTGATGATAGGCGTCTACAAAAAATAAATTATCACAATATTTTAACTTAGTGAGTCTTTTATACATCAAATTATTAGAGGGTAAACAAATATATAAACAATGAATATATATATGGCAATAGCAGATTTCACCGAGGAAGTATTATTGAACCAATTACAAAATCCAATTGCCCCAAAGAACATCACTGAAATGAAGAGAAATAAATTTTCTTCAGAACCATCTCTCATAGATCAAGGCGACGACGATGATGATGATGATGATGATGACGATGATGATGATGATGAAAAGAAGAAGACGAAGAAGAAGAGGAAGAAGAAGAGGATGCTGAAGCAGGAAATGGGGGGAAATATAGTAAAAGGGAAAGAAAGGGTAAGGAAACATATTCAGAAGTTCAACAGTGCATTCTAAATGCTAAAGATATAGCAAAATCAATAGATAGCGGAGTATACCTTGAAACAAAGGAAATAGAAGATGGAACTTCGACCAAAGAAAACGAGCAAACTTATTCGATGGGTAAACAAAGTAAAAAAGATAAATTAATTCATATTGAAAGAACTAGACAGAAATATATTGGTAAAGGTTATCAGAGTGAATGTTATTTATCTCTCAATATCCGACAAGAACAAAAAAAACCTCTTATACTTTATTTCAGAAAAGGAGATATATTCGCTGTAAGTGTGAAGTATCTTTTTATTATTATTACTGTTATTCTTATTTATTGATTTAACCTCTTTTGGACCACTAGGTCGAATATGTACCGTTTCCCATACACGCACTCATAACTTAACTCTACAAAAACTTCGGTCGTTCAGAGGTTAAGTGTTACATTCGTAATGTCAGTTCCAAAAGTTATCATACGGGTCCAGCGTATCCTATAATTTTAACTGTTGGAACCAATGGTACATAAAGTTCATGAGCATGTGATGCAAAGGAAGCATCAGAATCAACAGGTTACCTAGTCGTCCACACTTCTACAAAATTTCATACACCTTTGTGAAGTCGAGAGAAAGCAAGATGGTCAATAAATTTACAAAATATTAAAATCATCAAATTTTTAACTTCACGTTCAAAGTCAGAGCTAAATTTTGTGAAGCCGTATTAAAATCTAAATGCCTCGTGGGCTTAAGTAAATGTTAAGCTCTCACTGGCTCAAAATTTTCTGTTCAAAATTTGGGTGGTAGGGCGATTAATGACGAAGATAGAGGTAAAATCCAGGAAGATCTGAATAAAATCGTTGAATGGTCAGTCACATGGCAAATGAGATTTAACGTCGATAAATGCAAAATTTTACATATAGGTTCGTGTAACGGTAATTTTGCATATAGTATGTCAGGGAAGGAGTTATCAAGCGTAGAACAGGAAAAAGATTTAGGAGTTATAGTCACTGCCGCAGTGGCGGATCTAGCTAGGTGCAGGCGGTGCAGTGCACCGGGGCCCGGACCTTTGGGGGGCCCGGTTGGTTGATATTTGATAACACCCTGGCAAGGAAAAATAATAATTTTCAAGTATTTCATATAAAAATTAGGTTTAAATGCTCATGAAAATATAAGAGTCCTTTAAACTTATTTAATGTATTTAAATGCATTTATAAACATGGTTATTCTTTCGACTACGGGCCCCTTTCTGGTAAAACTGTATACTATATATGTTAAATACATAATTGGTCATCTGAAATGATATCTGCAATAGATAAAAATCAAAATTAGAATTCAAAACGTTCAGAAATATTCTTCTTCGTTTGGGATCTGTCGACTCGACACTCGACACGCAGTGAAGCGTCAGTTTCAATGGCTGAGACGCTGAGTGGATGAGTGTGCGAATAAAAATTACGTTAATTGATTTTCCGCAGTGTATTATTGAATACTAGTGACTATAGTGAATCACTGTGTACTACTTTTTAAATTTTACGAAAAGTTATTGTTATTTGTTACTCAGTTATTGCTAAAATCAATAAATTGAGGTGAATTAGAATAGATAGAAAACACAAATTGATTGGAACCAGTAGTGTTAAGGGCCACCTTCAGTGGATCGAAAGGTTTTTGTGGTTCATATGTATAAACTAAACTAAAATCTAAATTTTGTGGGGCCCATAAATAATTTTTGCACCGGGGCCCGTGACACTCTTGCTTCGCCACTGGTCACACTGGTGATTTAAAAGTAGCGAAACAAAGTACAGCAGCGGTCAATAAAGCGAATAAAGTGCTAGGTTTTATAGCTCGGAATTTTGAGTACAAAATCGCGCGATAGTATTGTTCCTCTTTATAAATCATTAGTTAGCCCCATTTGGAGTACGCGATCCAATTTTCGAATCGGCATATGCGCAAAGATATAGACAAAATCGAAAGAGTTCAAAGACGAGCAACTAAGATGATTCCGTCGCTTAGGTCGAAGTCGTACGAGGATAGGCGTAAGGAGTTAAAATTGACTACACTCGAGACTAGGAGGCCAAGGGGTGATCTAATCCAGGTTTTCAAAATTATGAATGGGTTCGATAACGTAGAGAGAGGTAGCTTTTTCGAAATATCTCGATATAATAGGACTAGAAATAACGGGTGTAAGTTGACAAGTAGAAGGTTCGAGACAGCAGTTGCCAAAAACTTTTTTAAGCATAGAATAGTAAATAGTTGGAATAGTTTGCCGGTAGAAGTAATTAGTAGCACGTCTATAAACACGTTTAAAAATCGATTAGACGCATACGTTGATAGATTGGGTATAGTTTAAGGTAGTAAAATTAAGGCTTTGTGGTTCGGAACCCACGTAAAATTGTAGGTCCTCTCCGCCACCACGGAGGACATGCACAATACACAATTACGAACACAGGTAGACCAGCCATGAGTAGATCCTAGGGTCTTTGTTGGTCTGAAACATTATAACATTATATACAGGGGTGCAGTGCCAATTTTATAGGTGCCGGAGCTCTGGTGGGCCTGACAAAAGCCTGCCATTTCCTATCCTGTTTCTATATATGCCACACGATGACTAAGTATTTCGTGTTTGCACTCACTAATTATCATAAAATAAATATAATTATCAAGCAAATAAAGAAAAAAGAGCAATCATGTATTTTATCAATTTAAGAAGTTAAAACTACTTAGTGCTTACCAAATACCACCAGTGGGAAGTTTCACAATAATTTCCACAAAGGGTCAGGCGTGATATGTTTTCGGGGGTCTGAAGCAACTCTTGTCCTGGTGTCATCTGCCGATCTGTGGTACCGCAGCCATGATATGGCATATGGCTCAGGATTCCACTGAACTAGAGGAGGTCCATGTAGTTTAACAAACATAAGCGCTGATACATGATTTATGAGAATTCTTGAGCGTGTTGTTGTTATTATCAAGTTCATGTGACTGAATCCCCTCTCACACTCAGCAGTACTAATAGGAATAACTAGTGAACAGCTCAGTAATGGGTGTAAATCTTGGGGGATGCGGCGCCCATGATCTTCCACATAGTCTCTAAAGGCATTTAGTACAGAGTAAGAAGAAAGCTTAAACCTCTTACAGAGAGATGAGATTTCAGCTTCTCCGTAATTAGGTGGTATTTCATCAGGCCAGTAGTCTTTTTCAAGGACATACATTTCATTTAGCAGTGATTTATACATACTTTGAGGTTCAGAAGTTTGAGAACCTTTCATGGATGTTGTGAACATACGGTGCTGCAAATTGTTCACAAGACTAGTAAGAAACTGTTGATAATTAATTAATGGAGACAATTTTTTTGTTGCTTGTTATGGTAATTCCTCCAAACTTCCTCTTGCAGAGGTGCCGGAACGGCGCTCCGGCACGCTCCGGCAGCACTGCACCCCTGATTATATACCCTTTTTCCTTTTAGTTGTCATCTTATGTTTGGGAAAACTAAATTTCTCACGTAAAGTCATTATTTCAAATCTACATTAATATTTATTTAATATTTATTACAGTATTCATTTTAACAAATTAGGCCTGTGTGTGTGTGTGTGTGTGTGTGTGCAGAGATGGGCAAGATCACCAACTTTGGTGATCTTGAAGATCAAGATCAGATCACCAGAAAAATGTGATCTTGAAGATCAAGATCAGATCACCAGAAAAATGTGATCTTGAAGATCCAGATCAAGATCGTGATCTTGAAGATCACTTTTCAAGATCACTTTTTAAGATCACTTTTATATGAATTGAAAAAAGTTGTACTCTTGTAGAGTAAACAAAAACAAATTATTTTGTTAATCACTCCTGAAAAGTATCACTCCTAATACTCCCCTGAGGGCTGAAGCAATACAAGCATCGCATCCTACCCATGTCACCTGATCTAAACCACGGGGATTGACGATTCCCCTTTCAGTTTTTCAGGTGGTAAACTTAAAACTTAGTATTATCATAACTTATCAGCAAAGAAAAAACTATTAAATGACCTACATATAGTTTTTAGTTCTATTTTTCTCAATTCTCATTTCACCAGGTCCATAACCCATTAGGGTGTGTCAAATTTTTCAACTTTCAAATTCCAAATATGAGGGGTGCTAAAAAGTTGCAGCATGACTTAGGAATTCTAAAGATATTTTTGTTAATTTAATATAATTTAGTTTTGCTTGGTAAGAAGCTACATAAAAATAGTGACTTTTTTGACTTTTTTGTGGAATTATATAATAATTATTATATTAATTATATATGCTGTATATATAATGCACTGCTGTTTTTGCTTATTTCACAGGTTGAAACATATTCATCAGTGTGCTGAAGATTACTTGTCCGTCAGTGCTACCATCCTAACCAGTGGGAATTGACCTACAATGGCTTCTAAAAGGAGGACAAGACTGGGGACATTCACACATATGAGCAACCTAATTGGAACTGGTAGAGAGTTGTTGCCCTCTGAACTCCCAACTCTGCGAGACGTTCTGAAATATGGGCTACTGCTAAGAGAACAAAGTGGTGAGGATGTGAGAAACTACCCAGCAGCCAGTCTTGCAAAGGACATTTACCCTAAAGTGCTTGAAAAGTGGGAATGAGCAAACATTTCTTTTGTAGCCCCCATTGTAAATTCACGAGTCACAATCTTAAACAAGATCCAAGAGAGCTGGGAGCAGGCCAAAAGCATATCTCTTGGGAGAGGAAAGCTACATGTCAAAGAGGCTTTCATTGCAAAACTTGACAAGCTTTTTGACATCCTCAGTTGCAAGTGTAAAATTGTTCTCTGCTCTGAATTTGGCTGCCTTGCAGATGCTGGTTGCAAAAACGAAACTCACATTAACTGTACATGCCCTAGGAGATGAAGATCCCTGTGAAGGAACTTGCTTTCATTAAAGGTCAGAGAGACAAGTCTGGTTCTATTGGACCACATCAGATTGGCTTGCCAGATCAACCTGAGCACAACAGACAAGTCAAAAAGCAGAAGTGGCAAGAAGATGAAAGAAGAAGGCTTGCTGAATATAAGCAGACAAGTAAGCAGGATGTTTCAATGCCATCAAATGAAATAATATTCTCTGATGATGAAAATGAAGAACAAATAGCTGATGCTCAAGATGGAAAGGATGGAAGTTATGAAGTGACATTAGAAATACCAAGCAAGTCTTCAACTTCCAATAAAAAGCCAGAGTACAACACATTAGAAATACCTAATGTTGCTATGCATAGCATCAGATATGGTGTTGGCCTGCGTGCCACAGCTGCCATCACCACTGCTGCCTTTATGGATGCTGGCTTGATCACTGAAGAAGACAAGAGACTTTTAGTTGATCACAATAAAGTCAAGAGGGCCCAAGAAAAAGTTATGAGATCCCTGGATCAGGAATTTGATGATCTTTGTAAGAAGGGTGAAATTGACTGCATCTTCTTTGACGGCCGTCAAGATACAACTAAAGTTATGCTGAAAGCAGACAATTCAGATCGTCAGTTCCCCAGCATCATCAAAGAAGAGCATTATTCTGTGTGCAGTGAGCCAGGTGGAAGATATCTCTACCACTTCACTCCTGAGAAAGGCTCAACGAGAAAAAAAACCTGAAGTTATTGCTGATAATCTTGTAGATTTCATGAAGAAGAAGGGCATTGATAAAAGCCTGCAGGCCCATTGGAGGTGATTCTACAAATGTTAACACTGGCTGGGAGGGTGGTTCCATGCATTGGGTAGAGGTCAAGCTTTGCCGTAAGCTGATCTGGTTGGTTTGTGCCCTCCACACTAACGAGTTACCCCTGCGACACTTGATCACAGCACTGGATGGGAAGACCTTGTCTAACAACAAGTGGACAGGTAACATTGGCAAGATGCTAGACACTGCAACCGAACTTGAAATTGATCCTTCATTCACCAAACTCTCAATTGGAGAGCCTCTTACTTCACTGAGTGACAATGTCGTAAAGGATCTCTCTACTGATCAAGCGTACGGGTATAGGATCACACAGGCCATAAGGACAGGAGAACTTCCCACAGATCTGGCCCTTCTTGAAATTGGTCCAGTGAGCCATTCAAGGTGGTTGACAACAGCAAACAGGCTTTGTCGCATATGGGTTTCAAAACATGGCCTTAAAGGCAAAACCCTCAACAACTTAAGACTGATAGTGGAATACATTGTTGTGTGTACTACCCCTGTTGGTTCAACATCAAAGTAAAACACACTTGGGTGGAAGGCCCATGCCACATCTTGTTTCAGCTGCGGCTAGTTAGGCTGCAAAAGAAGGCTGTAGTGGATGCTGTTTTGCCAACCATCAAGCGCTCAGCATGGTATGCATTCAGCGAAATGATAATCTAGACACACTTGTGCTCAGATGACAGTGAGGAGAGGAGAGCTGGTGTCCAAAAGATTGTTGACATGAGGGGTGGAGATGATGACACACTTGGAGATCTTTCTGTACGTCCCAGGAAGACACCTTCCATCAACCCCAGTGCTTCTTCCGTGTTGGAGCTGACAGACTGGTCTGACGGGGTATTTGAACCTCCTTTGACATGTAAACTGACTACAGCGGAAGTAAAGAAGTTCTTTGACAAGCCTATGCAAGTTCCACAGTGGCCCTGTCATGCTCAGTCAATAGAGAGGTGTGTGAAACAAGTCACAGAGGCAGCAGGCAGGGTGTATACACATGAAAAACGTGAGGGCTATATCAGAGGCCAAGAAGCAAGTCGGCGGCTGGTGTCCAAGAACGAATCAAAGCAAGACTTGATGAAACTTGTTTAAATATTTTTTTTTACTGATGTCATTACTTTCTAATGTTGTTTTATGATTACAAGGATATGTTTTATGATTACTAGGATATGTTTTATGCAGAGAAACTAAAATTTTTATAGCATTACCTGACATTTTGAGAAGCTAAAATTAATAAATGTTGTTTTCCGAGAGCAATTTGTGCTTTTTAATCAAACGTAGATTTACCAAGCTAAGTGTTGAGCAATCACAAAAATAATAGCAGATTTGAATTCTTCACATCCAAAAACATATTTTTAAAACCCCTCAGTGAAGGAATTGGCAAAAATTAATTTTCACCTCCCAAATTGACACACACTAATAACCCATATCAATGAATGGTCAGCATATATAAGTAAACATTTTTTACATAGAATTTAATTTTACAGTTTTACTGCAGTACGCAATTACTGACAATATAAGGGTAAAAACCGCAAGTTAAGAGTGTTAATTTAATGTTCAACCGCTGTAAACATTTGCTTTCAGCAAAACCAATTGTTCAAAGTTACCATCCGAGAGACAACTTCGTTTGGGGCTATGAACCATGCCAGCAAACGAAAACAACCGTTCCACTGGTGCAGAGGAAGGTAGCGTGGTGTTATACCTCTTGAAGATCTTCTTTATAGCAGGATACCTATCTAAAGAGTCGAGTGCCTTACTGGTGTCCTGCAAATAATTGAGGACTTCCAAGTCTTCCTTGTTGTTAGGAGCAGAGAATGAGCCGTCCATAGTTCTGAAGAAATCGTCTTCAGATGATGAGTCTGAGTTCACCGAACTATTACCACTGCTGTCAGAATTACAATTTCTTACAGCCATTTGCAGCTTGTCTTTTACTTGAGACTTGATTGCTTCATGATCGCCGAAATTAGGCCCTTGCAACAATGATATCCATCTAAGTTTGAAATACGGATGAGATACTGAGGCCAAAACGGCATCAGTTACCTCGGGGCTCAACGACAAAAAATGACCAAATCTGGCATTGAAGCCAGAGACGACTGCTGCCAGTAATGGCATGCAGTGTCTCAAGCGCAGGTCGTTTGGTTGGATAGGCTCCAATCTTGCGAGGGCATCTTGAGTCACTAGGACTGTTGGAAGAAGACAACCGTAGTAGCATTCTTTCTCTGCCTGTAATTTGTTGAGGGCTGCTGCAATTGGTTTTAGAACAGACAAATATTCTGAAATAAATTCCAATTCATTGTCTTTGAGGATGGGTAGATTCAGTTCTTCAAGAGCTACATTCACGTCGTTCTTATGTTTATATATTTGGCTTAATGAGTCGTACATTGAGTTCCATCGGGTGACGCATGGGTACCTAAATTGGACGCCAGTTATTTCCTGTATTTTTTCTGCTGACTTGGGTTTACCAGCAGCATTCCACAGCGCCGAACATTTTCCCATTGCAGAATGCTTTATCTTCTTTAGTCCAGGTGAATTCAGTCCTTTATCTGCATCAGTTGTTGCTACCAAGTTCAATGTGTGGGAGGCACATCGAATATGGGATGATAGTTTCACTGACTCCTCTCCATGCTCTCCTGAATGTTCAGGAAAGTTGCTGATGATAACCTCTTCATCTGAATCTTTTCATCATCTTCATCTGCATCATCTTCATCAATGTCGTCAGTACGATTCTGAACACGAACACCGAACTCTTTAAAGCATTTCACCATGTTCGATGCATTGTCGGTGACTGTAGATACAACTTTTCTATAAGATAAACCATGCTCCGAGTTGATCCTGTCCAATATTCCAGCAATTTTATCAAAGCTATGTGTGTTCCACGAAATCTTCGGCATGCCAGTGCAGCTGATCCTCGCGACAAGTCATCATTGATCTGTAATGTAAGAATATAAAATCAATGTTTGTATGAACATTTTTTTAAGCTTAATTTAATAATATTGGTTAGACACGCACCAGCTAAACTGCGCCACCAAACATTGAAGAGAAGAACTATGTGATATAAAGGAGGCAATTTAGCGATGAGTCGCCTACCATACCACCACATCAGTGACCCATCCCATAAGAGCAAAATGTGGAAGAGTCCATATTCACAGCCTGTGAATATGGACTCTTCCACATTTTGCTGTGAATCAGACACAATGACAGATGACAGAATCAGTGAATTAGTGTGAAATTACTGTGAATCACAGCAAAATGAAGACTCACCAAATTAATGAATGAGGAACACATGTCGAATAATTGAAAAGATTATACTATAAGTCTATCAGACTATCAGTCTATCACCAATGGTCAATTTATCAATTATATAAAAATAATACACTAAATCAATAGCATACCCAATGCGCAGTGACTCCCATGAAACTGCGGTGATTAGTTGACCATATGTCGCATGTAACACACACATGGTCAAACTGCTGCCAGTTTTGCTTGTATGTCTTCCTTCATTGTACTGGTTGTTGTTGCAAGAGATCTAGCCAGGGTGCGTCTAGATGGCACCTGAACAGCCGGGTTGACGTCTGAAAAAAATATTTAAAAATTAAAACAAATACAATAGATTAGCTATGGAAAAAATATCAAAATATTTAGCTAGGCTAGCGATAGTCTAATGTTCATATAAATAATATGATTAATTATTTTAATCAGATATTAGCTATGGAAAAAATAGCAAAATATTTGAGTTATACTAACATGAAAGAAGATCCTTAAATTCATGTAGTTCAACTAGGCTCAATGGTAGGAGCCCATTAGCCACAAGCGAGAGAATCTTCTTTTCAAGGATATCCTTGCATATTGGTGGTCCTGGTTTTTGCTTGGAAATGTGAACATGCTTAGTGTTGACTGCTTGGCAATTTTGGCAGGGCCAGCATTGCTGCCGCTGGCATCTTCTTCTTTAGCTGGACACTTGCGAGATTTCTTCTCCGATTCATATTCACCCAAAAGATCCGAATGTAGTTTCTGCACAAGAAAATAAATTATTATCATGCGGAGAGACTTCTTGAACACCCTGTATAATATTTATCAGAGTATCAAACTTCTAGTTGAAATTAATACTTAAGAAGATTCTAAAATTTTGTTATCTTTAACTAAAATTATTTTCACCATGATCAGTGCATTTTTATCCTATGTTAAATTGAAAGCCGAATTTCGTCCTTCAGTAACTAAATAGGAGAAATTACAGACATGGATCAGACAGAGAGAAAGACAGATACACCTGGCGTTTTATTATAGTTGGATATCGGCAGTTTTTAATGTAGTTACTAGTCCATAATCTATTAATATCTGAAGTGCACAATATATTCAAATGGACGTCTATGTAAATGTAGCATTAGTCTTGTATGGCACCAGTCACTTAAAATATGACTTGAACCATTATGTTAATGTTGCTACTTACTACTTAGTTACTAAGTAGTACTAACCCTGAGGTGCCTCAGAAGATTGCTTGTTGAGTCGAGGCCAGCAGACAGAATTGTAGTTTTCTTGTACACTGCCTACAAATAACTTTGATACTGTTTCCAGTTTTTTCGACAATTTGAAAATATTTTCCGTTCAATAGCACAGATTGATCCTTATTACCAACATTGTTATCTAAATATATTGAATACTGTTCTGGTGACAACCTAGAATATTTGGTTCCCTTGGGAGCCTGTTGAAGTTGTAAAATTGCACTCATTATTAAAAAATTCAATCTGTAAATAAAATATGTTTAGAATTAATTTATTATGAATACGGACCTATAGGCTATATTTTATGCCTATATATAATAATATATTAATATAACACTTTTAACATAATTGCACAGTAAATTACACTTTTTACGAGCCTAAATTCCACAGCAACTACACCTTCCATGAGCCACGCATGACGCAAGTCACCCAACTAACAGAAAACATAAACAGTCGGTGTTGAACAAAGTTGCCACCAGATGTCGCTTGGACAAAAAGCAAATGACATTCGCATAGCGGCATATTTAAGATCTGAAATTAAAAGTGATCTTGAAGTCTAAAGTGATCTTCAAGATCAAGATCACAAGAAATAAAGTGATCTTAGATCAAGATCAAGATCACCATAATAAAAGTGATCTTGAAGATCAAGATCAGATCACGATCTTGATCTTCAAGATCACGATCTGATCTTGAAGATCAAGATCGTGCCCATCTCTGTGTGTGTGTGTGTGTGTGTGTATGCACGCTCACGTGCTTTTTGAGAAACTGACAATGGAGCAACTATACAGATTACAATATAAAAATTGGAAAAAGACTTGTAGATTAGAGCTACATAAATATTTCTTCAGTTTTAGGGTGGTGGATTTTTAGCATGACTTACCACCTACAGTGGTAAACAGTAGTAGTACCTTAGAAAACTTTAAGAAGGCAATTGATGAATTTTTTTAATTAAAGAAAAATCTTTTAAATAGAAAAAAGTTAAATTTGGTTGTTAATGACATAATGCAGTGGATGGAAATATAATTAAGATCAGTTTATGACTAGGGAAAAAGCAGAATCTTGTACATATATAAAGTATAGGATTCTTACAGGGATTTTTACAATATAGGATTCTTACAATGAGAATATCATGGACCGTAGGAGCGTTTTGAGACATTCTGAGGGGAATCTTGTAAATAGCTGAGATTCTTTGTACAGTTATGGCATCTTCTTCTTCTGCAGCTTAAATCCCATCTCTATATGGGGTCGCTGTTCTTGATGAGTCTCCTCCATGCTCTTCTGTCACGCACCATGTCCTCGTCCAAATTTTTCTCCCGGATATCTGCCGCCATGCAATCCCTCCATCTCGTCTTCGGTCTACCTCTTCTTCTCCGTCCCGGCACCTCCATTTCTAGCACCCTACGTCCCACGTAATCCTCCTCTCTTCTCATCATGTGCCTATACCATCTCAGTCTAGCTTCTTGGACTTTTCTTGACGCCTCTACTACTTTCACCGTTCCTCTAATTCGTTCGTTTCTGATTCGATCCCTTCTAGTTACACCGCACATCCATCGCAACATTTTCATTTCAGCCACATCCATCTTTCTGTCTCTAGTCTTCTTCATTGGCACCGTCTCCATTCCGTATAACATGGCTGGCCTAACCACTGTCTTGAAGACCTTCCCTTTCAGCTTCACCGGCATTCTACGATCACAGAGAACTCCCGACACCTCTCTCCAGCTCCTCCATCCCGACTATATCGTACGATTCACCTCTCCCTCTGCCTCGATTGTTGATCCGAAGTATTTAAAACGATCTACCCGTTTGATCAGTTCACCATTTAACATCACTCCCCCTCCTTCATCCGGTTGTACATTACATCTCAGATATTCAGTCTTCTTCAGACTAATTTTCATACCTCTACTTTCCAATGCCTCCCTCCAATTTTCTAGCTGTTGTTCTACCTCCTGTCTTGTCTCTGCGCACAAAACTACATCATCGGCATACATCATGCACCAAGGAGCAACCCCTCTAACCTCTTCATTCAACACATCCAACACCACGTTGAATAGGAATGGATTCAGCGCTGACCCCTGATGCAGACCAACCCCAACTCCAAAACTCTCCGTCACACCAACACTACACCTCACTGTCGTCGTAACCCCTCTATACATTTCCTGAATCAATCTGACGTACTTCTCTGGGACCATCTTCTCCCTCAGGCACCTCCAAACCTCTTGTCTCGGTGTCCTGTCATACGCCTTCCCAGTGGCGGCTCGTGACTTTCAGTTATGGGGGTCTGCCTCAGAAATTGCGAACAATTGTGTCGATTATATATATATATATATGAGAGAGAGAGAGAAAGTCGAATAGATAAATAGATAACTACTCACTACTCAGTCATAAAAATAAGTAAAATAGTATCATAAAATCAATTATAGGGTACTTACGCTTAACGGGTAATTTCGAATTTGCCAAAAATTTTATTTATAAACAAATTCCTTTCTTCTGTTTTTATTCTGAGCGAAAAAATATTCTAAGAAATGAAAGCTATATATTGCAAATAATCCAATTATTATATAATTAACTTCAATCTCACGACAAAAAATAAATGATAACGAATCATTGATAAATGCAATTCGGAAATTAAATTTCGAATTAGCAAACGATACAGCAACATAACTATCACGTCAAACAAACAAATCGGCACTGCTCTGTCCACAGTGCTTTGGATCCTCTTAAACCCGCGATTCTGACTCGCTCTTCGTACGTCCGCCACCGAGGTTTCAAGCGTTTCGAACAAAATCTGGAACTGTTAAGTACGCAGTTCCACGGGAAGGCTGAAGCTACTTTCGTGATTCATTCGTTCGGCATTGAAATAGTTTAAGGAAAAAAGGATATAATCTGATTTAAAAACTCAAAGTTCACTGAAAAAAAACAATCAGAGAGGCTATTTTAAATATTTAAATATAAAGATCATAAGATCATGGGGGTGCTGCAGTTCCACAGTGCCTACCTGCGAGCCGCTCCTGTTCCTCCCTCAGCCTTAAGTCCACAATTCGCTCCACACCTTCATGGTGTGCGATATCAGCTTGATACTCCTATAACACTGGGGAACAAATTTCAACTTTTTGTCTATTGAATTAGATTTGACAGTTAGTTCTAGGTAATTTGGGTGCGCTGAGCACGAATTTTTACTCGGTTTTGCTCTATCAGGTCCTGATTTTGCTCAACACCCCTCCTCTTTCGTCGTATTCATAAAAAGGTTTTTTCTCAATACTCGCTGTCTTTTTGCAGTTACACATTATGCAACTAGGTTTTTATCTAGGTATTTGTACCTATTGTTATGGTATTGTTGTATTATGTATATTTTTATATGTAACACCCTAAAAATATTTTTAATTTTGTCATTTTTAACCCATTTTAATATTAGTAAATTAAGCTAAAAATATCATAGAATTCTAAAATTTTTCGAGCGTTCCTGTTCTCTGTAGAGTATTCTAGAGGGACAACTAAAATATATAAAAGCGACTCGTTTCCAGAGTTAATCAGTCAATTCAATCAGTCAGTCAGTCAGTCAGTCAGTCAGTTGAGTTAGTTAATTAAGTTTGGGCATTAACATAATTTTGAATTGGCATATGATTTAGTGAGTAATTTTGTCATCGTGATTTAATATAGTTGATTTAATTAGACGTAATTTATATTGTACCTACTCATCCGTGTTTCTAGTTTAATTTCATAGATTGTAAGTACCTATTTCATAATAAGTACCTATTTAAACTAATTTTTGTGTTTATATTTCAGATTTTCTTAAATTTATATGAATTAAGGGCTTTAAATACCTTTACAAATTGGCAGAACAATCAAGCAATATGTCATCAAGCACTAGAAAGTTCAAATGCAAAAACAACCCTGATTCCTTCTGTTATATATGTGGAAATTTTACACTTCCACATCAACGAGCAAATATAACTGACTTCGTAAAAAGAGCTTACTTAGCTTATTTTGGCATAAAACTGGGGGACCAAGATAAATCGTGGGCTCCACATAAAGCCTGCACTATATGCATTGAAAGACTGCGACATTGGACGAAGGGTTCGGATTCAAAAATACCTTTTGGAGTTCCGATGGTAAGTTTATGATTTCATAAAACTACGTAATTTAATCACTAGTATACTGTAACTTACCTAAATGTAATTGTAACTTAGGTGCATAAACAAAAATTTACAGAAAATGTTTATAAGAATCTCAAATATTGCATAAGGTTGAAACACATAGAAATGTTAAATGTTTGGGTGATAACTTTTGATAAAATTCATAAAAACAAGTCTCTCGTCGCTTTTGTTAACGCTTTACAATTTTTTTTCCATATCAGGTGTGGCGAGAGCCTACTAACCACGAGACCGATTGCTACCTTTGCTTTGTCAAGACTTCGGGCTTCACTAAGAAAAATAAACATTGTATCGAGTACCCAAATTTCGACACCGCGATACGACCTGTGCTACATTCAAATGAGATCCCCATTCCAAAATTTAAGGGTCTGCCAACTCAAGAATTAGTTGAAGATGTTCCTGAAAATATTGTTATGCACTTTGAGGAGTCAGACACCGATTTTGACCCCAGCGTATTTGAAAGTCAAAACGATCCGCAAAAGTTTAACCAGGCCGAGTTGAATGATCTTGTAAGGGATCTAAATTTGCCAAAAAAGGCTGCGGAAATTTTAGCTTCAAGAATTAAAGAGAAAAACTTGCTTACTTCAAACACATACATTTCATTTTACAGAAAAAGAGAAGAAGAACTTGTTAAATATTTTAGAACAGAGGATAGTTTAGTATATTGCTGCGACATAGTTGGTTTGTTAAAGAAGATGGGGGTTGAGTCTTACGATGCAAATGATTGGCGCTTGTTTTTAGACAGTTCGAAAAGAAGTCTTAAGTGTGTGTTGTTGTATAATGGCAATCTATACGGCTCGATACCGATTGGGCACTCAACAAAATTAAAAGAAAAGTATGAACATATAGAAAAGGTTTTAAATCTTATCAAATATAGGGAGCACGAGTGGATCATATGTGTTGACTTAAAAATGGTTAATTTTCTGCTAGGACAACAAGGAGGGTATACTAAATATCCCTGCTTCCTTTGCTTATGGGACAGCAGAGCCAAGGAAGAACATTATTTCAAACAAATCTGGCCAGCACGAACATCACTTACTGTCGGAGAAAAAACGTAATTAATCCACCTTTAGTGAGCAGAGCTAAAATCATATTTCCTCCTCTGCATATAAAACTAGGCCTCATTAAACAATATGTAAAAGCTTTAGATACGAACGGCGAGTGTTTCAAATACATAACTTCAAAATTTCCAAGTTTAAGTTATGAAAAAATCAAGGCGGGAATTTTCGACGGTCCACAAATAAGAACAATGATTAAAGACAGCAATTTTCCTAATGTCATGAATGAACGCGAAAAAAATGGCTGGTTCTCATTCGTGGACTTGATAGAAAACTTTTTAGGCAATTATAGGGCAGATAACTACGAAGAAATCGTAAAAAACTTTTAAGGGACTACAAAGAGTTAGGTTGCAATATGAGCATAAAAATGCATTTTTTGAATAGCCATCTTGACCAATTTCCAAGTAATTTAGGTGATGTAAGTGACGAACAAGGGGAGAGATTCCACCAAGATATCAAAATTATGGAGGAACGGTACCAAGGCCGCTGGGATTCCCACATGATGGCTGATTACTGCTGGTGCTTGAAAAGAGACCTGCCATCAACAAGCAAATACGCTAGAAAGTCTTACAGAAGAAACTTTTTGCCACAGTGAAAGCTTCATATCTGTTTGTTTTTTTATTTTAAGTCATTTCTATCGTTATAATGTACTTTTACTGTAGTTTGAACTGCTTGTATTCATGAAACTTGAAAAAAAAATTTAACACATGACAATTTTTTAGTCCTAATTTGAAAAATCTGGAAAATGGCACATAGGCTGTCGACAAGAATCAGGACCTGATAGAGCCAAACCGAGTTGAAATTCGTATTCAGCGCACCCAAATTACCTAGAATCAAGTGTCAGATATCATTCAATAAAATACGTGTTGCCCAGTGTAATTTGAGCATTCCTGTATATCCCCTTTCTCTTTGAATATGGGTACTATGATACTGGCACGCCATTCTTCCGGGACCACCTCTTGGTCGCAGAGCTTTTCCATAAGATCATGCAGGAGATCCACTCCTTCATCGCCAAGTGCCTTCCATGCCTCTGCCGGTATCTCATCAGGACCCGTTGCTTTACCACTCTTCATTTTATCCAACGCCTTCTTCACTTCCGCTCTTTCCACCTTCCTCGTCATTGCCATATTCGGTAGTCTATCCTCATGGACAAAACCTAGGGTTTTCCTCATTTAATAGTTCCTCAAAATATTCCTTCCATCTAACCTGTATATCTTTCTCTCTCCGCAGTACTGTTCCATCCTCTCTTTTAACCTGTTTCACTTGAGTAAAATCCTTTGTGGCTTTATTCCTGCTTTTAGCCAACCTGAATATTTCCTTTTGCCCCTCTCGAGTTTCTAATTTCTCATACAGATCACGACATGCATGGGCTTTTGCCAGTGCCACCGCCTTTTTTGCCTGTTTCTTTGCGTTCTTATATACTTCCTTCCGCTCACCCGACCTAGTTTCCTCCCACAGTTTCTTTGTTTGTTTCTTACATTCTAGGGACTCTTGGATGTTGTTATTATACCACTATCCTTCTTTATCTTTCCACAATCTACCGGATGCTTCACCTAATACAGCCTTTCCTACGGTTCGTATTACATTTTCATTATGTTGCCACCAGTTTTGTACATCTTCTGGCGTACTGGTCTCGCTCAGCACCCGCTCTTTAAACTCTCTTCTCTTCTCCTCTTCTTTCAGCTTATACTACTTGATTCTCTTAACACACGTTTCTCGTGTCTTTCTCGGTCTCCTCAACATCAGTTCCATAACTAGTATCCGGTGCTGTGGTGTTACATGGTCTCCTGGAATCATTTTGCAGTTCTTAACTTCACTCAATTGTGACCTGTAGAGTAGGTAGTCAACCTGTGACGTTCTACCTCCGCTCTTGTATGGCATCATAGAGTAAAACATTGCCGTATGAATATTTGGGGTAGTTTGGTCTTATTTTGGACAGAAATAATAACCTTGAAAAGTCCCGGTGACTTTGAGTTACCCTTAATATGCTTCTTACGGTCTTATGTTCAGATAATTTTAAAAATCTACTAAACTTTAAAGTATAGGATTATGGCATTCCTTGTGCACCGTTATGGGTCATATTCCAAACGCTAAATAACATATAATTTCCATTCGGAGAGATAATGCATATATGCATAAGGAAATGCAATGCTAGCAACCTGACAGTGAAATGTCCAGGGGAACGCATAACGCTTTCTCACCCAGAGTCGTTTTACATATTAACCCTTTCGCACTCGAGCTAATGACCAGCACTTCACTCAAATTATCTTGTATTAACGTTTATGCCGTCGTATATATATATATATATATATATATATATATATATATTATATATATATATATATATATATATATATATATATGGGAATGAACTCAGAATGGTCCCCTGAGTTTTTTATGATACACACAGACAGTGCATGGAACAAAGAACTCTTCTGGGAAAATTAAATCCACTATAGTCCGAATAAGTAATGGTAAATGACAAATACCATAGTTTTTCTTTTTCATGATGCTAGCCCGACGTGGGCAACGGGTCACTCGCAAAGAGGTCCCATAAATATAGCTTCCCTCACCAGCTATCTGCAAAGCAGACAGGATCCAGCTTTGGGACATGGATCTAGGGTTTAAAGCAGCCTAGCCCTGCTACATTTAGAACCTCAATATAAGCAAAAGACTCGCTGCCTTCACGTCAGATTGAATACATAAAAGAAAAAGGGGTAACTATTATATTTTAGCCAAAAACTAAAACTTAAACCTCAACTGGTAGAATTGAGCGTCCACTTTTCAAGGCACTAACATGTCCGTTTCAAGATGGGAATGAACTCAGAATGGTCCCCTGAGTTTTTTTATAATAGTTCCCCTTTTTCTTTTATGTATTCAATCTGACGTGAAGGCAGCGAGTCTTTTGCTTATATGAGGTTCTAAATGTAGCAGGGCTAGGCTGCTTTAAACCCAGATCCATGTCCCAAAGCTGGATCCTGTCTGCTTGCAGATAGCTGATGAGGGAAGCTATATTTATGGGACCTCTTTGCGAGTGACCCGTTGCCCACGTCGGGCTAGCATCATGAAAAGAAAAACTATGGTATTTGTCATTTACCATTACTTATTCGGACTATAGTGGATTTAATTTTCCAGAAGTTCCTTGTTCCATGCACTGTCTGTGTGTATTATATATATATATATATATATATATATATATTATTAATATATATATAAATGTAATTTCCTACAGTATGTTATGCATACATGAATAAAATTTACATAATTTTCAATGTTGCCATGTTTTATAGTCTAAATATAAACATTAACTATGATTTCCTCTCAGGAAGTTGCGCTATACATCCATTTCAACATAATTTCTTAGAATTTAGTTTCATGCCATTAAATTTAGGTAAAATAAATGTAATTCCATAAAATCTGACCAAATTTATATTATTTTGATCACTTTGCAATAAAATCACGTTTACAGTTTAGCTTTTGAAATTAAATTTCATCGTAACGTTCTATTGAATTTTATTTATAAAGAAAATTACTTCGAATTTCGACTTGAAATATTTTTAAAAAGAAGAAATCTTAACCATTTGAAACAAAATTGTGTATTCTCAAACTAGAAAGAATAATAACACTTATTTGGTGGATAATTATTAGTATTTTTATATTTCAGAAATAGTTTCTCATATAATTCACTGAGTTTATTGTAAATTTTAACTCCATTTTATAAATTTAAGAAGTTTCTGCTCGCAAAAGAAATCCAATTAATTGGAAAACGTAAAAAAAATTATAAAATAAGTTTTTTGAAAGCCTAAAATGCTTTTTTTTTGGGGGGGAAGCTTTATTCCATTTTGTGATGGTAGTATATACTTAAAATTAGGATACATACAGTGTGTTTTGCAGTTGTTTATCTCGTTCGTAATGGTAAGGCTCACGTGACGAAGAGGACCTACTCAGCTTTGCGTACGATCCGAACCACGGGTTGTTGTTGCATCAGCTAAATGCAGATGGGTACTCATGAGACTGGCTGAATAGATACAGTGTCATTAACCTCACTAATCTGATGGGAAGCGGTTGTCATTTGACCACGCTATATATATATATATATATATATATATATATATATATTTCGGGCATATGTTTATATAAACGTTTTTTCATTGTTTTCAGGTCCTGACTCCATCCTGAAAGTGCGTCCCGCGTGTTATGAAACACCCTCTATATTATATATATATATATATATATATATATATATATATATATAATATAAAACACCATTTCATACTATAAATATCCTTCCGTACTATAATCGCAGACAATTAGTTTAGGAAGGTTTAAAAGTATCTCCATACTCCAGAATTGCACGCTGTACAATAATTAATTAGTGCCAGAATTTGAAGTGAAACAGTTATGGTAATTTGGTGAATATCCTACCGTTAACTGATGCCTCAATTCAACACACTTCATTCAGTATGCAGTACAAGTGTTATACAGGTGTTCCATAAGTCCGGTCTCATAGGAAAATTTATTTTAAGTTAAATTTACAAAATAATACATTAGAAGTAAAACAAGTGTTCAAATTAATGTCTCGTTTTGGGACCTTTTTTTTTTTTTGTTGCGGGTAGAATAACACGCAATGGCTAATGTGGAAGTGAGTCACACTCCTGAAGAAAAGGCCTTCGGAGACCTTTTCCTCACCAGTGTAAACTTCTAAAAGAAATAAACATAAGAAATTATTAATTGTTAATAGTGTGTTTTCCTTTTGGCTATTTTTATTATTGACATTAATATAAAATCAGAACCGATTCATCACTAAATTCAAATAATATTACGTAAATTAAATGCATTTCAGTTTAAGCAGAACCGCATAAACGCGAGGACTTAATGCTCCGAAGCCTCAAGTAACCATGGTTTCTGTGGAGTCTGGTTTCTTGCAGCTTCTAAGCATTATATTTCAGTTTGTTTATAATATATATATATATAATATATATATATATATATATATATATATATATTGTGGTTTGGTTTTCTAACCTTCGTAACGGTGATATGACGAAAGAGACCTGCAGTTTATATTGGAATCCGTCCGAATCGCGGATCTCTACATCATCTGGACGAGGAGGACGGTCACCCATCCAACTACTGGATAGATTAAACGTCGCTTAACTCTTGAGAAAAACCTTCGCCTTTTCCTCAGGAGTGTAACACACTTCCATAATAACCATTGCGTGTTATTCTACCTGCAACAAAAGAAAAGGTCCCAAAACGAGATATGAATTTGAACATTTGTTTTCGTTTTAATTTATTACTTTTGTAAATTTAATTTTAAAATAAATTTTCCTACGAGACCAGACTTATGGGACACCCTGTATACATAAATTGTAATGGAGTTGAGAGTTTACGAAATCACAATCAAATCTCAATAAACAAGAAAGTTTTCATCAAACCTTTTCCTCACTAATGATGAAGGAAATAAATTTAATATCAACGTTTGACCTTTATTCTCTCTCTCTCTCTCTCTCTCTCTCTCTCTCTCTCTCTCTCTCTCCATCGACAAATTGGTGTAACCTTTTTGCTCTATTTTCTCACTTTCTTTCATCTTTTTAATTTGTTTCTATTTTTTGTGACGTCACAATAATTTTCCTGCTTCTCTCTCTCTAAAATCGTTCGAATTAATTTTCGTATTTTATTTTTGGTTAATAAATTTTTGTATGCTTTTATTTTCATTATAAAGTCTTCTATATTTAGTTTACTATTGTTTATATACTATATATATATATATATATA
This sequence comes from Bathynomus jamesi, assembly GCA_023014485.1. Taxonomy (NCBI): domain Eukaryota; kingdom Metazoa; phylum Arthropoda; class Malacostraca; order Isopoda; family Cirolanidae; genus Bathynomus; species Bathynomus jamesi. The sequence goes on along the minus strand of JAJOZX010000711.1, from coordinate 916,460 downwards.
TATATATATGAGGGCGGAAAGGCTTCGTAGCGAAGAGGAGGCAGAACGATTATGCCTGCTGGATATTTAACCGTAGTTCTCACGTAATTTTACCTCAGAGTTACTCTTCACTTCCGTCCGTTTTCTGCTACAGTTGAACGAAGTCCTCAAAACACGATTCGAACACCACAAATGACCCAATTTCAGTCGTAATCCTTTGAACGAATAACCTACTGTACATTTACCGCTATAAATTTAACTTCACAAAATACTTGGACGTCTGCACTAACCTAACTTAAAATCCCACGAGTCATATATATATATATATACACTGTATATTCTGGGGCTTCAAATCTTTGAAATTGACTGTTTAATTACAGACTTGTTGATCTGGGTTGATTTATGCAGTTGTAAAAACACCTTAAGTTTGTTGACCTCGTGTTATTTCTGGGCATATCATTGTTAATTTTAATAATATTTTATTTTGCCATTGTTTATATCATGTTTTTGATAAAAAAAAAAAAGTATGTCTTTCTATCCAGCAATAATTACAAACGTATTGGGACAGATTCTTGCGTTTCTAAACTTCTTGGAAATCTCCCGTTTCGTCGGTTGAATATGTTAAACAACCAACGGCATGTAATGATCAATTTCAGTTTAAAAAATCTCATTCATCCGCTCTATGTATCCATCTTTTTGACCATAAGCGTTATGTAAGTATAATGAAAAAACTCGACCATCTACCGTGTGTGTATATATATATATAATATATATATATATATATACATTCAACTGCAAAGAACACGCAGTATAAATAACGTAAAGAACGACGCTTGTATAGGAGATATTCCGCGCAAGACGAGAAAGAGAAAACAAAATGAAAAAATGAAGTACCACCTGGAATCGACCCGGGATCTTCCGATTGCCGGTCAGACGCGATACCACTACACCATGGTCTTCACTCTTCCAAATGCCGTAATTCCTCTACATACTCGCAGAAACCAATGCCCCAAGTCTCAGCCTGGTACATTGAAAAAGGGGTATGGCTTGAGGAAAAGCAAGAATTAATGGGTGGTCTACAATTGAATGAAAGACACCCTGGAATATATTTAGTAAATATATTATTTACTTATTACGATTGGAGTACGCCTGCACTTAAACCTTATATATATATATATTAGGGTGACAATAAAATCGAAAGTTGGAGTTTTTTATTGGCCATTTGTTCAATGCTGCTACTACATGAGAAACAATGTACTGTAAATATTAGGTCATTCAGATAATTTTAAGGGTGTCTCAAGTGAGGTAAATAATTCTCCTTATAACAAAAATTAATTATTCATTACCTAGTAAAAATAAATTAATATTTTTTTTAATTAATGTAAATAAACGTTAGTTTTAGTTCATAAGGTTTAAGTGCAGGCGTACTCCAATCGTAATAAGTAAATAATATATTTACTAAATATATTCCAGGGTGTCTTTCATTCAATTGTAGACCACCCATTAATTCTTGCTTTTCCTCAAGCCATACCCCTTTTTCAATGTACCAGGCTGAGACTTCCTATGATCCTGAACAACCTGCAAGAGATGTTGGCGCTGTTCTTCATTCTTCGTAATCTTTGTATTGAAGGCCTGGATCAAGGCAATTCCCTCTCTGCCATGTCATTGACGACTTTTAGTCCTTCAACTATAGTCAAACCAGTCTTGAAATCTTCGTCGTCCGGCCAGGTCTCTGGTTCCTTGGACAAGAAACCATCATTAATTTTTAGAAGTTCAAAGAGAAGCTTTGATCCTTTCGAGGCAAAGTCCGAGAGCTGCTTTGTTGAAATGGAAGAAACAGCAGGTATTGGGGCTCGCTTTGGAGGATCTTCAGCAGCTTCTTTTTAGGATTGATCGAGCGATATTCTTTTTCGTCGTTGCATTGATACCTTTATCAAAGAGTGCGAGACCAATCAAGTACTCGCTGAGGTACCATAAGTGACGACCGAGGACAATAAGGCAGGATGCTGAGATCTTTCATCGTGGTACTTTGCTAGGTCTTGAAGAAGCTTCAAATCGTTCGCGGGAGCAGATGAAGGACTGCTGGCCGTGAACCACGCGCTGACATATAACTCCAGGGCAAAAAATACAAATCGTTTTAAGCCAGACATTTCACGAGTTGTAAGTCTGAACTGATGGGAAAGCAGCAGGATTTTTAATGAATAAATTACTTTTGCCATCCAACGTGCTCGGTGAAGTGCTCCAGGTCGCCGAAACCTAAAGTTAGGTAATTACCTCCAGGATTGTAATCGACAACTCCAAGAATTCACGGTAATCATCCCTCGCTGATGTTTTTGTCAGATATAGATTCCAGCAAGCGATCAGTTCTTCTCGATTCTCATTCAGACTCGATGGAAGGTCTGACAGGGTCTTGTACTTATCTTGGCAAATTGTATTCCACGTCTCTTTGAAGCGGGAGAATAGGAGGATATCTGGACCAGATGATGTCCCATGCATTCCATGTACGCCTTCTCAACGACAAGTTCTAGGATGTGATGGCGACATGCAAGGTATAAGAGTCGGCGGCCGAGTTTCTGCTCCAAAATTACGCATGCCCCAGACAAGTAACCAGTATTTGAAGCTGTAGTGTCGAAGCTCATAGCTGATACCTTTTCTGACACATTCTTTGAGCGCAGCATGTACCACCGAGGCGATGACCTCACCCGTTCCTGATGTCAGCTTAGGTACACCCAAGAGCTTCTCGGTATCAACTCCGGTTACGAAAATGGCTAGTCGGTCACACCGACCACCTTCATCGTCTGGTAGAATTTTTCCGTCCCAGTGAACAGTGAGCACTTCGTTGGGTGTGAACCTTTGTTTAATCTTTTCTGCCGTCGCCGAACGGAGCCTTTCTCGTGATTTTCTAATGGTTTCATATTACCTCAGATATCTTAAAAGAATCGGGAGAGAACTTCTAAGCGTTGTTTTCAGTCAGGCAGTCGTATCAGGCGCGGATCCAGGGGGGGGTCCGAGGGGGTCCGGACCCCCCCCCCCTGCTCACGGTGACCAACGATTTTTCGATTGCGTTTGTTTGCTCCTATATATGAAAAATAAGACCTGAAGACTTAAAATGGCTTAAGGTACATGTATCCCGGTTGCCACAAAATTAATTTCCTTAAAAAGAATAAAGAAAAAAAAGTTTATGTCCGATCCTGAGACATTTCAGACCTGGCCTGGGTGTGTGAACAAGCAGGATTTTGATAACGGGAATATACTTCAAATCCATCTAAAGCTATCTTCAAATATGAAAATTCCCCCCCCCCCCTGGCCCCCCCCCCTGGCGCGAGCGAAGCGACCGCGTCCTTGGCCTTCGGCCGAGGACATATCAGTAACGAGCCCTACCAAGACTGACCCCCCTCTGCTTAAATTCCTGGATCCGCCCCTGCGTATGCAAAATGAACTTGAAGCACCAAAAGCTGATCATCCAAAGATTGATACACATCATATTATTTAACGATTTATTTATGAAAATTTTAATTTAATGAAATAAATTAATCGATTTGCATAATCTATAGTATGAAATAAACGAAACAATTCTATTAAATTATATAATACACTTGCATTCTCGAAAATTTTTTTTTTGAAGCGTTGTCGAAACTCGTTCATTCTTGAAATTTCTTCCGCGCGACAGTTTTCATTCATGTGACTCGAGGCACCCCTAAATGCTTTCCGAATTCCATGAGATTTCGTCTACGGTTTTTCCTCATAGGGTGGCAGCATTGGACAAATGGCCGGCAAATTTTTTTGAATTTCAAATTTTATCCCTATAAGTTGTCACCCTAATATATATAATGAGTCCCTCCAAGGAAGAAGTAGCTAAACGACAAAAGTAAAAAAACGCCAGAAAAAGCAGTTAAAATTTGTACCAATTTGAAAGTGACGTAAATTTTTAACTTTCTGAAGATATATTTCAACAAAATAATTAATAATAATTCTTTAAACTGAAGGAATATAGAATTTCTTGAATTTCTTTCAAAACTATACAAAAACTCAATATGAATTTCAATATCGTTCAAACAGAAATTATTGTGTATGAGTTACTCCCCTAAAATTATGAAATAACCGCTAATCTCATGTTCAAAATTAACGGAGAACAAATTGAACAGGTACAAGAATTTAAATATTGTACTTGTTTACATCATTGCGTGTAATGACGCGGACATAAGAAAGCAATATCGTAATTTACTCTTAAACACAAATAATATTACAATCTCGTTCGCATTATACTCATATATTTACCCACAGCATCTCTGGGTAGCAGCAGCAGCTATATGAATAGTTACAAAATAGTGTACCAATACAACGTTAAATTTTCTTTATAAAACAAATCCTTTACAAATTATACTTCCGAGATATTGAGATGTTCGGTGTTCCAAATGTTTGCCAGTGGCAATGTCGAGCTTTCTCGGAGGTTAAAGCACGTACCTAATATACTTGGCTGAAAGGAATTCAGAACGCGATAATCCGCTCATTTTACTATAAATTAGTTACGTCGCATGCCCTCAACAAATACACGGGCATCATACCATGAACACTATTTTTCTTTAACTTCATTTACATTATATTTCGATTTCATTCCGCAGTTTGAATGTAAATCGTTCTCATTAATATCTATCTACTTATGTATATTACTTATATCTATCTATCTATCTATCTATCTATCTGTCTACTTATGTATATTTACTTATTTCTATCTATCTATCTATCTATCTATCTGTCTACTTATGTATATTTACTTATTTCTATCTATCTATCTACCTATGTATATTTACTTATTTCTATCTATCTATCTACCTATCTCTCTATCTACTTACGTATATTTACTTATATCTATCTATCTATTATCTATCTATCTATCCAGATAGATAGATAGAGAGTGCATGCAAATTTCTAATTTACTTCACGAAAAAACATTTGCTTTATGGTTTATATTTTTTTATTAATTATTGTAAACGCATTAGACCCTAATTTATTTACTTTCTATAAGTTTTTACTCTCTCTCTCTCTCTCTCTCTCTCTCTTCTCTTCTCTCTCTCTCTCTCTCTCTCTCTCTCTCTCTCTCTCTCTCTCTGTATATACAGGGTGTCCGGGCTTAAATGGCAATAAAATACATTCATAATGTTTCATTTTATTCCCATTTAAGCCCGGACACCCTGTGTATATATATATATATATATGTGTGTATATACTTTCATTTTCTATATTTATACTTTTAGTTTTCATTCTTCGTCTATGTTAAAACTCATTCAACAAAAACTAAAATAACTAAAAAACAAAATGCAATTGTTTATTGATCATTGTTAAGCTAAAACCATCAATTTTACTAATTTTTTATTACTACTTTCTTTTACATAATTCAGCTCGAAAACTCGCATATTTTACACACACACACACACACACACACACACACACACATATATATATATATATATTTTTTTTTTTTAGGTCAGGAAGAACCGATTCGCCTCTATTTAAAGGGCATATCTCAGCGGAAAAACAAAGAAAAAGTGAGAGGAAAGACAGAGGAAAAAGAAAGGGTGGAGGGGACAGTCGAAGTGGAAAAAGACCAAGGATGACAAGGACTGCAGGGTCGAGCCCCATCATCCTTGGGTGCTAGGGCCGGGAGGGCGCACGTGAAACCTCCAGGAACAAGCACGTACAAACGAGCACAAAGAGCACTCAAGAGCACGAGCTTAGAACCCCCTTGCGGGGTATATATATATATATTGCATTAGAGTAATTCTGAGGTGATACGAGTGCTTTTACGATTGGTAATGACTAATGATACATTTGTACTGCGGTGCATCTTGCTTTTGATGAATCATGATGCATTGATGCACTCGGATCCATGAAACGAAGAGGGTGTCTGCAGTTTACAAGCTAACGACGCACGCCCAAAATATGATAACTCGGAAAATATTGTCATTCCCCAACGGTGAGGAAACACGTATAGGGAAGCCTCGTTCGTACGTTGATCCTCTACGTACTTTTAAAATGACACTGCAAGTTATTCATACCCTAAATGGGTACTGTGATAAAAAGTGAATTCTTTACTTTCTATCTGTGACTTAATCTGAACCAATGTGTCGAAGAATATATATATATATATATATTATATATATATATATATATATATATATATATATATATATATATATATATATATATATATATATATATATATATATATATATATATATATATATATGATATTACACAAAAATTCTTGAATTAATTTTCTATTAAAAACGTATAATGAAATAAAAACTGGAAACAAGATATGAATATGTCTTTTACACTACATTCACTCTTTGTCTATCGTCTGTCTATTTAGATTTTAGAAGATTATTTTTGCTTTTTTGTTAGTTCTTTGTTCAAAAGGTATCCGGACTGGTGCGATTATATATAGACAGAATATGGTACTTACAAGGTTTGAGGCTTAAGCTCCCTCAAAGTACACTCCTTCTGAAGCCATACACTTTGCCCAACGATCCTGCCACTGTTGAAAACATTTTTTGAAAGCACTGTTCGGAATGGTCTCAACATCACCGAATCTGTGTCCTTCCAGGGTTTGTTCGAGCTTCGGAAACAACAGAACGTGGCATGGAGCTAAATTCGGCGATTGTGGAGGCTGCTGTACTGGGTGGGTGGGGGGGGGGGGGCAGTGTTTTTGGCCAAAAATTGCTGGACAAGTTGCGACGAGTGAGATGGCGCGTTATCGTGATGAAGCATCCAGTCTTCGGACTTCCACTTCTGCGGCTGTTTCCTCAGAAGCAGAATTAGAACTGCTTCACGTAGACGTCTCAAAACTTCACTGTAAAATTCCTTGTTGATTGTTTGTCCCTGTGGAGCATATTCATGGTGCACAACACCTTCACAGTAAAAAGAAACTCGGTACTCTCCGACATCGTAAGAAATCGCCGCGAAACAAAACACGTTTAACTTTATCGGCTCACCACAGTGGACTGACGCTACAGAATGAAGTGCAACCCTATCAGTTAACTTGTCTCGACATGCAGATACGTGTTTAGCACAGTCACAACTCCAAACGTGGCCTTGTTCTAAAATAAACACCCTGTCCGACACTTTTTGAGCAGACCTCGTGTGTGTGTGTGTACACACACACACACACACACACACATATATATATATATATATATATATATATATATATATATATAGAGAGAGAGAGAGAGAGAGAGGAGAGAGAGAGAGAGAGAGAGAGAGAGAGAGAGATACGGAAATTACAATAAGACCTAATCACATTTGTCACAACCTAATTTTTTTCGGATGCTGAGTGATAATTTATACTTAATAATTAATCAGTTAATCAGTGATGAGGGCCAGAAACTGGCACAGCACTCGTGTCACGCGAATGTGGCCCATTACGCTATCTCCCAGATTATCAATATTATTATTACCATCATCATTGGGATTCAGTCCCCCGACCTCATTGTCTTCGCTTCGTTTTTGGGAAACGGTACTAACTACTGAGGCATTGACGCTGGTTAATTTGTAATTAAGTTGCGTTTGATATTGTGACAAGTATCCCAACCAAACATTCGGGTTCGTGACTTAACAATGTTTCAACTCATTTACAGTAAAGGGCTTGGAGCAGTGAACGGTTACGTATCATAGGGATAGGCATAGTGTTTATATATATATATATATATATATATATATATATACAGGGTGTCCCATAAGTCCGGCATCATAGGAAAAATAATTTAAAAAGGCAAAACAAAAGCTTTTATTTACAGAACGTGCGCAATATGTCCACCATTGTTTTCAATACACAAATTCAGACGTGATACCCAGACACGGTGAATGATGTCAGGAGTAATGGTGTTACATGCCCCAATAATGCGCTGCCGCAAATGCAAATGTTCAACGCTCCTAATTTTCTCTGCGTATACCAGCGCTTTCAAGTGGCCCCAGAGATAAAAATCTAGTGGCGTGAGATCCGGACTTCTAGCTGGCCATTCCACAGGCCCTCGACGTCCTATCCAATGACCAGGGAATTGTTGGTACAGGTATTCCCTTACTTGGGTGCTGTAATGTGCAGGAGCGCCGTCTTGCTGGAACCATGTTGGGAAATTTCCTTCTTCGTTCCAGGATAGCAGTCGCTGTATCATCGTCAGTGGACCTCCTTGAAGGTCCACTGCGTGGTTTATCTTCTATGGATCCTGTTTCCTTAAACTTTGCAACAAGTCTGCTAACACAACTCTGTGTTATTGGCTCGCGGTCTGGATGCAGTCTGTTAAATTCAGCAGCGGCCTCTCTTTGACTCCGATTTCCTATGGTAGAATTATCTGGATTCGTTCTTCCTTGCTCACGGACATTATGGCCTGTAGAAAGAGAAAAATATGAATTATGGTTTGTAGAAATAGAAAAATATGAATTTCTCCTATGATGCCGGACTTATGGGACACCCTGTATATATATATATATATATATATATGGCACAACACTCTCTCATGAATGCGCACGCGGTAGTTTTGTATGACATAAAATTAATAGCACCAGGTGGATTAAGGCTCGCGACGCCTACTGAAGAGGTACCGATTTCGAATTCTGGTGGGGTGATTTTATATCTATATTGAATTGAATTGAGCTAAGAATATATTTAAATCAGAATTTATCAATGTAATGAAATGGTTGACCACCAATAAACTCTTCTTAAATACCAGTAAAACAAATTTCATGATTTTTTATTAATAAAAGAAATGTGTATCTTGAGAACTTAATGTTGATGAAATCGCTGTAGAGGAGTGTACTGTAACAAAATTTCTTGGTGTAATGCTAGATAAGAATTTGCAATGGAGTGATCATGTAAATTATATCGCGAAAAAGATTTCAAGGAGCGTTGCTGTAATGTTTAAACAGGTTTTACTGACTCTTTATCATACTCTTGTTCTTCCTTATATAACGTACTGCACCATGGTTTGAGGAAACCAGTATTTTTGTCATCCAAAAATGAGCACTAAGGTTATTATTATCTGATGCTGATTTCCTTGATCCCTCTAGTGCATTATTTAAAGAGCTAAAACTACTGAAGCTCGATAATATAATCAAACTGGCACATTTTATTTTCACTTACGAATGTAAGAACAAAAATCATTAACTCAATGGGTAAATAGATATTTTGTAACTCACCAAAAAATCCACTCGTATCAGACCAGAAATAGATGAAAGCGTGTTTACCTCAATTTAGATTGTCTTCATCCCAAAAACTACCCATTTTCATTGGATTGAAACTATGGAATGATTTAAATGCTGATATAAAAAATATTGTGAATGTAAATTCGTTTAAAACCAAGTTGAAATCCCGATTAATAATGGCATACTAATAAAAATCTAGAATTAATGTACATCACTATTGTTTATTCATTTCTCGTGTGTAATCTAGGATTAAAGACACATTACTCGTGACTGTTCAGTTCTTATCTCTCATGTATAATATTGATTGCTTTGTATGGTATTGGTATAATACTTTCAATAATGACTTTGCATTTGTTATATCGATAATGATAATTTAATGTTAATACATACCTTAATTATTAATAATACTTCTTCATGACTTATTTATTAATAATAATAACTATATGTTTTATTTTTAATGAGAGCCCAGTAAAGCCTAAAGCTTAAGGGCCAAATTAAATAAAATAATAGTCCATCTTCGCAATTACTTATGGTATTGTAAATTGTAAAACCAACGTATTTATTTTATTAATAAACGTTATTCAGTTCAATTAAAAGAAAAAGTTTGTTTCCTCCCGAAGGCAGCACAGATTTACCTATCAGTTGCAGCCAGAGTCGTACTACCTGAGACTTACTCTACACAAACTGGACCAAAAACCAGAAATTATCCGCAATCGCAAACCGTCTGTATACAGGCCTGTATTTAGTTTAGAATAATACTTTTTATATATCTGTCGACTGAACAGGGAAAAACCCTGTATTTGTAAACTTAAACGGAATAGAATTGAAAGAAGATTACGCCTCAAAGTGGAATAACCACCTCCTAAAATTCCAAACCTATGTAATAAAATTCGGAAAACCTTTAACACCTCACCGTTTTTTTCTTGTTTTGTACGAGTAGTTACGACTTCAACAGTGCTCCATTATAACTCTTTATAATCCAGTTTAGTTCTACTGTCCTTATTTCCGCAAGTATCATTGCAGTTAGCAGTTAACTAATAATATTAGTTAGCAGAGCTATGGTAACTCATATATCCTTTATATAAAAAACAAGTCAGTTTGAGATTTATAAATTTTGCACTTATAAGCTTCCGTATAAATAATGATTTGATTCCTAATCCAGTGTTAAATTTTTATTCCAAATCCACATAACGAGTGTATATGTGTTGTTGCCTCACATGACAAAAAGTAATTACTTTTTAATGTTATTAATTGTGGCACAACCTCACGTGACGATATAAAATGAAAGCTTAACGCAATTAGGTTAGGTATTGTTATGATATATGTTGAAATGATAATTGTTAAATGTCTTACGCCAGCGGTCCCCAAAGTGGGGTGCGATGCGTGTTAGACGGGGTTCCTTCCCGAGAAAAATAAATAGTGGAATATAAGCTACTCACTCAGTTACTGGCTTCACAGACTTACAGATTTAATAATAAATAAAAATGAAAAATTAATTGGACGTTCATCATTCCTTGTACGTACCTGATAATAATATAAAAAAATATGATGCATATTTATTACTGTTAAATCGTAAAATTATTATAAAGTGCTAATTTTAATACTTGAAATTTAAGTATAAAAAATTAAAGGGGTCCGTAAAGCTTATTCATATCCTAAGGAGTCCTTGGAAGGAAAATTTGGCAGCCACTGTCTTATGCCAAACAATGCTCAGTTAGGTTGCAAAGGACGGGGTTGAATTTGATTAGCTTTGGTAAATTATAATTTTGCTTCTAATTAAATTAAGTTAGAAACTGACGTATAAAATCTTATAATACAGGGTGATTCACTCCCTGGTAGCCCCAGAGTATCGCCAATACGATACTCTGTGGCTATCAGCGAGTGAATCACCCTGTAGTTACCGGTGTAACTTTATTTTAGTATTACGCGGAAATAAACTAAAGGCATGTATAAATAAAAGGTTCAAAATTGCAAAGAGTTCCTGGTCCAATTTGCGTAGAGCAAGCTTGAGATGATATGAATGTATTGGTGATTAGAAAGGATGCATTTGTGTTGTCTTACGGGGAAAACACAAACATGCGGTGTATGTATGCTCCCGATGAATTATTCACCCGGATCTGTAAATACAGGAGTGTTTGAAATGCAAACTGACGACACAAGCAAGGAAAAAATTCTAAATTTGGCCATTCATTAGTCTATGATAACTCAAAGTATTGTTGCTTCCACTGATGATGAACCACGTACGGAAGCCTCGTTAGTTTCTGTTTATATATATATATATATATGTTACGGTTTTTTTGTGAAATCGGTCTTTTTGCAAATTCTCCGGTCAGTTTGTAAAGAAACCAAAACAATAGTAATTTTACAAAATGACCTTAAATGTTTGATCATTTTGCAAAAACAAACAAAAATCGGTCAATTTGCAAAAAACACACAAAAATCGGCCACTTTGCAAAATCACCAATAATCTTGTCGGTGTATTTGCAAAATCTCTTGTTCTAATACTGTAGAACCTTCTAGCTCCTAACCTAACCAACAGTATCATTGTGGTTAGGTTAGGTTAGGAAGCTAGAAGGTTCTACAGTATTAGAACAAGAGATTTTGCAAATACACCGACAAGATTATTGGTGATTTTACAAATTGACCGATTTTTGTGTTTTTGCAAAATGATCCAACATTCAAGGTCATTTTGTAAAATTACTATTGTTTTGGTTTCTTTGCAAACTATCTGGAGAATTTGCAAAAAGACCGATTTCGTAAAAAAACCGTAACTCCGGAATTGTTTGTAAGGTTAAGTTATGAATGCGTGTATTTGAAAGGTTACCAATATGTATCGGTCGTCCTTTTAGGGTTAATTTTCCCAGGAGAGTTCCTTGTTCCATGCATATATATATATATATATATATATATATATATATATATATTATATATTCATTTATGATAATGTGTAATTCTTTTTAATCCTAATTTTAACTTTTTTATTTTATTTGCCCCAGGGTTTAACCCCGGAAGATAGAGGGTGGAGGGGTCTATTCCCTCAGGTCAGCTAAGGTCGGTTTTATTCCGGAGCTCTTCTTAAAGGTAAGAATAAATTTCCAAATAATTTCACGTTAGATTACTTTAACTCGTTGTAGATTATTACATTTCAAAGGGTCTCTTCCCAAGTTCCCACTCAATGTAATTCCCATTTTAATCCCATTTGAGAAATCCGCAAATAAGAATCTGAAGAGAGGAAATTTTCAAATTGATCCATTCCTATTTTTAGTGTATGGTATTTTCCACTTTAAATTATGGTTTTTTTTTTCATAGAAGTTAACCTTCGAGCCCTCAATTGACCGCGCCACAATTCTCTTTTTGTCCTTTCCAAAATAAGGAAACCCCTTTTCTCAAATTTGGAAATTTCACTTCGAACATTCCCATCTTCGGACTAGGAAGAGGAATGGGAAATAATGAGAATGAAAAATAATCTTTAAAAATAACTCGAAGTTCAAAATTAGGTAGATAAAATTTGCTAAAGTTTACGTAAGATGAAGTTGAAGGAAATTAACACACACACACTGTTAACGAACTACAGGGTGTCCCGTAAGTCTGGACCCATAGGGAAAAATAATAAAATTACAAAATAGTCCAAAAATTTATTTATAATATATTTTTTTATTATTTTTATTATTATTTTTATTATTTTTTTATTATGATCTTACTCCGCTGGAGTTTTATTTGTGGGCCACTTGAAAGCCAAAGTGTACGAGGTCAAACTTCAGAACATTTTCCACCTTAAAGCACGCATTGTGGAGGCGTGTCAAGAAATTTCTGCGACTGTGATTCAGAAAGTGCTGTCGCAGTGGAGATTGCGTCTTCAACTATGTGTGCGACACAACGGCGGACACTTTGAACAGATTATGTAATAAATTTTTGGACTATTTTGTAATTTTATTATTTTTCCCTATGGGTCCAGACTTACGGGACACCCTGTATAATAGCCGAAATTAACATTTGAAAACATTATATTTAATTTCGTTTAAATTAGAAAGTGCAGAATTTACGTACACTCTAATTATATCTTAGTTAATATTTCTTATGTAAGTGTAATTAAATAATTTGAAAGAGGTAAAGTAATTCTTATATAATTGAATTCTTAAATGCTTAAAATTTTAATAAATATTCAATTAAAAAAAAGACAAATAAAAATTACGAAACTGTTATTATTATTATTATTATTATTATTTTGTTGTTGTTGTTGTTGTTGTTGTTGTTGTCGTTGTTGTTCACACGCACATCTCAACAAACTGAATTCAGTGAAAAGTGACTATCAGAGTCTCTCTCTCTCTCTCTCTCTCTCTCTCTCTCTCTCTCTCCCTCCCTCTCTCTTTTTCTAATCGAATAATTAGGTCGATTAACTTAATAACTTTTTGTTCCTATTAACCGGCTATACGTCACATGAATCCTGTTGTTGTTAACAAAATTTGTGTGCCTTATGAAATCTTTGGCTAAAACATGGATAAAAAACTAAGTTCATTATACTTCATTAAAATAATTACCTTTCGTTAATAATTATTGGAACCATATATATATATATATATATATATATATATATATATATAATACCAGAATTATATATAGAAATATTTTTACCTTATAGAATATAGATATTTCTATATTACAGTTAACAAGTTATAACTGTTAACTGCATCAATGCACAATATTGTTTTACAACTTCACGGACATGGCTTCGTTTTACACACACACACACACACACACACACACACACACGTACTGTATACATATATATATATATATATATATACACTATACAGTATATATATTTTAAGGATGAATAACTCAGATAAAATACTTTTGAATGCCTTTTCCTTATTTATTTTATACATCTTTTATTAATTAATTATCAATTAATCTTTTCTTTTACTTATTGTTTTTTTATATTTACATTCAGTTATTGCTGTTTTTTTACATTTACTTTCACTGTTTAAAATTTTATTTTTACTTGATCGATTTTGTACAATGAGAAAGTAAATTGATCTTGGTATTATAATCATATTAGCCTCGTTTACAACCAACAAATAACTTAAGTAACTCTCTCTCTCTCTCTCTCTCTATTATATATATAATATATATATATATATACACACGGAGGCCTTTTCCTCACGAGTGTAACTCACTTTCATATTAGCCATTGCGTGTTATTCTACCTACAACAAAAAAAAAGGGTCCCAAAACAAGACATAAATTGGAATATTTATTTTATTTTTAATATATTACTTTCGTGAATTTAGTTTAAAATAAATTTTTCTATGAGACCGGACTTATGGGACACCCTGTATACATACAGTATATTAACGTGTGCACATTTTCTTTTTACAGTACTTGGAAGAAAGAGTAACCTGGCTTACAGTTGATGGGGTCAAGGTAAGGAATTAAAAAAAATATATATATTGTGTTTCTCATAAAAAGTGGCCACATTTTTTTAGCGAGTCAACAAAACCACAATTCGAAGGCTAACTAAATGAAACAAAAATATATTAAACCCTTTATATTGTCCTTTAACTGAGAGGTAGTTTATTTAAATCGAATAAGTAGTCTCTTTACAAATTCATCTTGAACAATAGATGTTAGAAAGTGAAGTTGACAAGGGAGATATAATTAGAGACTTTGGTGAACATTAAAGAAGTTTACCACGAACAAAAAAAATTTGAATAAAACATGAACGGAGCGAGTGTTTAATACGTCCTCCATTATTATTAATGACCAATTGTAGCCTTGTGCGGTACTGACCGAAGTGCCGTGGACATAATGATGATGTCTCGCTCATTTCCATGCTGTTAAAATGCATTCTTGAAACTGACTGACATTTTGAATTTGTCTGTAAAGTTTGTCAATTGGGACATCGTTCTTACGAGTATGAAATGGTGTAAATGATATGAATTTAGCAACTTTTTTTTCTACTTTCGTACTGTGAACGTTATTTTTAACAACTATTGTTATAGGGGTGATTGTACACACATACACACACCAGTCGACCAGGGAAGTACTCCCGGAGCGGATCCTTAGGCAGGAGAGAGGGAGTGCTGCAACTCCCGTTTCTCCCCTCACTGTCCCCTTTAGTCCCCTTTAGTCTCTGTGTCTCATCTACCCTGCGAGCAGTCCAACACGTTCTCAAACACACACACACTTCTACCTTTAGTCTTCACTACACACTCATGCATTTTACACACTACACACTATTTTCAAAATTTATTAAAAACAAAAATAAAATGGCATCGTGGGCCTCACAGACCTTGATTTTGGCTCTCTCCTTATATAGGGGGGTATTTATGCGGGCGCTCGCACTTGCCCCTTCCTTACTACATAATAAAAAGTTGAATTTGTGAAAAGACTACTCATCCGACTTAAATAAACTACCTCTAATTTTAAGGACAATATAAAGAGTTTAATATGATTTTTGTTTCATTTAGTTTATCTGACCGGTAAAAAAGGTGGTCACGTCTTTTGGGACGCAGTCTCTCTCTCTCTCTCTCTCTCTCTCTCTCTCTCTCTCTATCTATATATATATAATATATATATATATATACTTTCAGAGTTAGTCAACATCTTATGTAATTGTTGATATTCTTATTGTGAATACCTGAATCTACTTCGATATGGTAAATTATAACGTTACGCTACATTAAGACTTATGTAATACTTTCTTTAGGTTCAAATTGCGGTATGTATTCTTTTCTAAGTTACGGTTTACCTGAATCGCATTGTTGTGTTTGATTTCATGTCATGTTATGCCATACTCGATCGGGTTTGAATTCCTGAAGGCGTGAAGCAAATCTGTTATTTGCCTTTATTGTAAAATAATATTATTACACATTCAAGCACGTAGTTTGAAACAATATCTGTATCATTCGGGTATTTGTATTGGTTCAGAGAGAGAGAGAGAGAGAGAGAGAGAGAGAGAGAGAGAGAGAGAGAGAGAGAGAGAGGAGAGAGAGAGAGAGAGAGAGAGAGAGAGAGAGAGAGAGAGAGAGAGAGAGATTTATGTTATTTATCATTACGATAATTAATATTTTACTTTAAACTCATTCAAAATACTTTAGACTAACTAATTTAGCACAGATAATTATCAGTTATATGCAATGAACATTTTATCAGGCAAGTGAACAACCTTACTGGTATACGACCAGGATGAAACACGTTCATATTTTTTTGCGCAGCAGGAATACCTGCAAACTTTATCGTTTATTTCTGCGGTGTTTATAAGCATTGTAGAATCGTTACCAAAATGTAAACTCCTCTTTTATGGTCTTTTGAAACTTAGCTTCAAAATTTTATTTTATATTTACAAACTGAAAATAAGGGTGTCCACAAAGTCCTGTTCCGGTTTTAACATTTTATTACAACAAAACCAAAAGAGCTAAAATAACGCAGTTGTTAGCATTTTGTTGCTTAACTAATAAAGTGTTTTGTTTGATTTACAAGTTGTAATCTGAGTGTCAAGTTGCTGTTGATAGAAGTTTGAATGAAAATGGCGACTACACATGAGAACGCTCAATGTGTAATCTGGTTTGTAAAGCTTAGCCTATTTGCACTTTATACGCGTAAAGATGCTATCTCTCGTTTACAACTTTATGTACCGTTGATCTTGGTAGCTGCAGTTCACTTGAAGCGCGACGAATAGACTTTCTAGGGCTGCGTTGGAACGTCTCTTGGACGAGTCTTGGCGAGTCAATTACACTTCCTGTTTCCCGAAACTCGCAAAACCACCTCCAAATGTTGGGGTTGGAGGGAGGATCCTTACCATATTAACGACGGTAATTCCGTTGAACAGTTGACACTGATTTCGACTCCGCAAACCGCAAGTCGCCATTTTCGTTCAAGCTTCTATCAATAGCAACTTGACCCTCAGATTACAACCTGTAAATCAAGAAAAGAAAACTTCATTAGTTAAGGAACTAAATTGCAAAAAACTGCATTATTCTATCTCTTTGGATTTTATTGTAATAAAATTTTAAGACCGGAACAGGACTTTGTGGACACCTTATATATATATATATATGTGTATGTATATATAAAGTTTGTTATAACTTTGCAGTGCACAGTTTAGTTACTGACCCTACAGTTGTATTGTACTTTTAATTACAATAGACAACATGTAAGGAATTAACATTTTATATATATATTTATATATAAATATATATATATAATGCTGATTCCTACATGGTGTTCAATGTAATTAACCCTTAATCCTTACCCATTATAAAAGTTACGCTAGCAATAACCGGAGTACTGAGGTACACCAGTAGCCCGGGTAGAGTTTAAGGGTTAAAAGTACAATAGAACTAGTCAACTTAACAAACTATATACACACACATCTAAGTTGATCACCCTGTATATTGAACTACATTTAAAAATTGCTAACTTTTGCAGAATGATATCTTTGACAATTCTTTCGTATATTTTCTAAACTTTAGTAATGTAAAAGTAATCCGTATTCATGGTTTAGTAAATTTCTTTTACTGTTGAAGGTCAAAATACGAACTTTCTATATAACTTTTTTGACTTTTAATACAGAAATATAATAAATTGTTTTAATTACGGTGTATATACGATAATGTTCTGGCATTTTTACGTAAACTTCTAACCTAACCTTTTTGTATTTCCAGTAAAAAGAGGGAAGTTTTTCCGAAAATATTTTGCATTGGGGAAGGTTGTACCCCAAGGACTTCTCCTTTCACCCTTGCTCTTTCAGTTTATATGTGAATAAATTAACCGAGTCTTTACCGCAGACGAGACGGATTATACACGCGAGTGGTTGATAAAAATGTAAACACGCATTATTCCGATGGTGTACTTATCTAAGATTGCTTGATAAAAACATGATCTGATAATCATATGAAAAGATTAAATCAGACATGGTCATTCATTTTCATATAAACGTTTTCACAAGTAAGAACTAATTGTTTTTCTTGCTTTTTTTTACAAGTATTAAAATTTCAGGTAATTTTACTGCAGGAATATTTATACAGTGAATAATGAAGGAAGTACAAAAGTTTAAGCATTTTCATCTTTTTATAAATGATAAGTTTCAGAAGAAAAAAATAATATTTGGAATTTAAAAGTAATAATTGGGAACGCTTTTATTTATTCATTTATTTATTTTTTTAATCAAGAAATTTAAAAATAAATTTTGTTCAGATTTGATAATTTCGTATATTCTTTGGATGTTCGGCGCTCGAAATGTTCGCTAACCACAATATATATATATATATATATTATATATATATATATATGACTGAGTCTTTGATGAAAAAGTTTTAATAGAAAGGGAAACATATAAGTGGCCTTTGTCAAGTATCTTAAAATAATAAGCAACTTAAACGAAAGTAAAATTTAGCATTTTTTATACAAGACAAAATTCGTCATTATTTGCTTTACGTTTATAAATTTTATTACTTGGAAATATTTACCTTTTTCTGCAATTTTTAAGTCCCATTCTACAGATTATATATATATATACAGGGTGTCCGAGAATTATCTGTACAATTTTTGGCTGTTATTAAAAGTCAACCATGAAGTGTAGAAATTCCAGTGTTGTCCCATTTTACAGAGAATCTCATTAAGTTTTTTCTGATACCAAGTTTTGACAAGGTTTTTAGAAATTCCAGTGTGTCCGAACATTATCTGTACAATTTCATCTTTTAATAAAATTCTTGATAACACACGTAAAATTCTTAAACAAGATTATTTAGAATCCGTATTTTCAAAAGTTTCTTTTATTAAAGCAACGTTGTTACAAACATTCGATATGTGCACCATTAGTGATTCGCAAAACATCCAATCGATACTCCAAATGTTGCCATGTACGCTGCAGCATATCCACATCAATTCGCTCAATAGCAGCTGTGATTCTTGCTTTTGAATCATCAATGTCTGTCACCCGCGTACATTTCTAAAAAACTTGTCAAAACGTGGTATCAGAAAAAACTTAATGAGATTCTCTGTAAAATGGGACAACACTGGAATTTCTACACTTCATGGTTGACTTTTAATAACAGCCAAAAATTGTACAGATAATTCTCGGACACCCGGTATATATATATATATATTATATATATATATAGAGAAGAGAGAGAGAGAGAGAGAGAGAGAGAGAGAGAGAGGAGAGAGAGAGATTCCTATAAACGGTGCAAAATGTTTTTAAACTTTCTTATGAATTACGACCTAGCAACAGGTCATGAACTTTTCACTACGAAAGAGAGATTTCGAAGCGAGTTCAACTTTCAAGTAATGAGATTATCTCTCGTGCGCAGATGAACCTTTGGTAATCGATGCGCAAAAACTAAACCGCAAATTAATCAGTAACCCTATAATGATACTAAAATAATAGCTTCATAACGTCATACTAATGAGTACCTATTACTATTATTACTATTATCTGTCACTATACTAGTAAGTATCTATAAGTATATAGTAACACTACGAGGCTATGCTCAAAGATGAAGAGTGTTGAAGAACTTTAAAGCCTGTTTTTAAAAGATTTTTTAATTCAATTTTAAATATTTTGGTCTTAGAAGAAAACATGTTTATTTGGAACTTTGAAGTGACCTTTTTAAAGTTGGGAACTGTATCTATGTAGGGTCTCGGAACGCTTTTATGTTCCATTAGCACTGATTAATTATAGATCATTATAAGCCATTTTCACGTTTATGGGGACTTACGTAGCTCTTTTTTAATGCTTTAATCCTTTATTTTACAATTTTTTCTCAAATTGTTTTATAAAAATTAACTTCGGTTTAGTTTTTTTTTTGTGAAAAAGTCAATGTAGACGTTTGCTTTAATGTCTCAAACCATCTCAATGACCCTTCGTGATCTGAAGGGTGTTGAAGAAATGAATGAACTACCTAACTAGCCGGAGGGGACCTCGGCATTTAAAAGTTTGGAAAGTCGGTTGAGCAGGAAAATTGATGGAAAAAATAATTGATTTTTGGTTTTTAACTTCATAAGAGAGAAATTTAGAACCGAAAAACGTATTTTTTACCAAAATTTATCAGAAATATTAAAAAAGTTGGGGTTTAACTCAAATTAATTAAAATTAATACGTTTTTAAACACTTAACACGCAATTTCTTCAATATATAAACATTTATATTACCTTAAAATTGTAAAAATTCCGGTCTTAAAAAGCTCCTTTTTAACTTTTAGTAAAATGTTTTTTCATAAAAAAAAAAAAAATCGGGACTACGACTACATTCTTTCCTGGGCATCCGGGTATCCCATACCCAGAAGTAAGTAGTCATTTAAAACACAAATTGGCATTTAGATTTCAATGAAATTTCGTAGTTAAATTGAGGGTAATAATTAAGTGTAATAAAGGCATTATTATTTAATTGGTTATTAAATAAAAAAGTTGGAAAATTCATCCATAAACCATGTGTGTGTGTATATATATATATATACACTGTATATTGGTGATTCAAATATATATATATATATATATATATACAGTATATATATATTGGTGATTCAAATATGGGGGCAAAAAAATTTTTTTATTTTAATGTGTTCAACCCTTTAAATGGTTCATTTCAGCATAAAAACAACTATCCTAAAATATTTTAGCAAATTTTAATTTTTAGGGGTTGCTACCAGCAATTAAAAATTGACAGAACGACTCAAATTGTCAAATTTTTCCACACCACCCAGAGGTACAGTACAAGGCGCATTGCTTTTTTTTAATGTGGAAAGCTCCCCCGTAGGTCCTACCATAACCACAAGCATGCATAATTAAACTAGCATGATATTTGAGACATTAGCTGTCCTTATTTCATCAATGTTTCTTTCTTTCTATCAGGGTAAACAGCCCTGTAGTTTTTCACTACCTGTAGCAAGAATTGTTTTTGAGCTTCGTCATGTGTTAGTATTTTATTATATTCATCCATTAATTTTACTCCTCTTTCCGCTATATCATTCACGACTTTCCACTGTTTGATAGATTTCCTAGCGGAGTTATACTCTTCATCATTATGCCATTCTTTAGCATCTTTGAGTAAAAATTTTGAACTAAATTCTGTTATTGTAAAGAATCTTTGAGTATTTGATGACAAAATCTTCTAATTTCTTCGTTGGAATAAGTGCAGGATCTAGAAAAGCCCGTTTTGCAGGAAGAGTTTCTGTTGTATTTTGCAAGGCCTTTACAATTTTGTTTTTCGTTTCAGTAGGCACTTCATCATCATAAAAGGCCAAGGCTACCAGTTCTTCTGATAGGTACCAGAGGTGACCTAACAGTTTTTTAATAGCAACAAATGCAATTGTGTAATTTATTTGTTTGTAGACTACAAGATTCTGTAATAATTCCAGAGCAAGACGAGGAGCGCAAGATGGCACAGGAGCTGTAAACCATGCCTTTACATATAACCGAGTAGCAAATAGACAGATGTCTTTTAGTCTTTTTTTGTCTTTTACTGAAATTTTGAACTGAGATTTGAACATAAAATTTTTTAATGAATATGTAATTTTGGCCATCCACCTAGCCCGATGAAGTCCCGCTGGATGTTTAAATTTGATTCCACCTTTTGGTTCACCTCCCAAAAAAATAATTGTTAACTGCAATAGTTCTAGGTAATCGTCTTTTGGTTGGAATGTATCTAGTTGATTTGTTGCAAATATAATTATGTCATCTTTGATGTCATGAATATTTTCATAGATATCTGGATCTGATAATGCTGTCTCGTAGTCCTCCTTATTAATGCTTGACCATTTTTCTCTGAACTTCTTAAAAAGGACTATATCTGGGCCAGAAGATGGTGATAAAGACTTTGAAACAACAGCTTCCAGCATAATTTCAAATATATGGTGTCGACATGCCAGCCACAATAAATCGTTGTCGAATTTTTGTTCTAGAAGAATAGCTGCACCATTTCTAGGACCAGTATTGGCTGCCGTTGTATTGAAACACATGCATTTTATTTGTTCGCAGATGTCCCATTCAAGCGATGTCTGATTGTTTGCATTAAAAAGAGACGCATTTCTGTCACTCAATTTTGCAACATCAAGACTTCCTAATAATTTATCATCAAACAATTTTCTACGTTTGCCAACCTTACTTTTCCATGTTGAAGGTTGTGCAGCACAGAAACCAGATTCATCACTTTTACTCTCCTCTGATTCTGATTCTGATGATGTACTGGTGAGTATGACAGCCTCTTCACTCTTCTTTCTTTTGATCTCTTCTTCTGCTTTCTTCTTTTCATAACGTTGTTGCTTTTCTGCTGCTCTTTGCTCTTTTTTAGCAACAGCCTTATCAATGGTACCCATTTTTCCATGACGTCCTTTCTCACGTTGCATTTTCAAGAATTTCTTATCATCTTCTATTTTTATAAGCTGCATAGCATTCTCATGAGCAATGTCAAATAAGTTTTCCAGTTTATCTTTCCATTTTTCTTCTTTATTATTTAAATTTTGTGATCTTTTCAATTTGTTTGCTTTGTTTTTCTTAAGCAGCTGTCATTCCTTCAGTATTCCTTGAATTTTATCTACTACATGTATTCTTTGTTTTGCTGGTATTCCTGCTTTTTTCCAAACTGCTAGCACATCATCTGCAGTAGAGCAGCATGATTCTCTAATGTCTTGCTTTTTAATATTTCTGTAGTGCATGAAGAGGGCCATCATTTCCTTCTCTGATGGTAATACGGATGTTTTTAGTACTGCAGAGGGCTGCCCAATTAGCCATACTTCAGTTTCTTTTCTTGTAGAACTTCTCCCAAATGAGCAACTGGGTGATGGTGAGTTAGGCCTAGCTTCCATAATCGATTAATTGGTATCAAAATTACGAGTTCCAAGCAACAATTAAAAGCAAGCTAGTATATAAACCATTAATTAAAAATTCTGAAATATAAACAATTAAACATAAAATCATAAGTTGTAAAAACAAACAAATTGAAAAAGAGGGAAACTTTGACGCCTGGTAGCACACAGTAAATTTTATTTAAAATTCACCAAATTTGGCATACACTACTTTTTTGTCATAGGGAACAAAAATACAGGTTGAACAATTAAAAAAAAAACTTTGATTTTTTGAATCACCCTAATATATATATATATATATATATATATATATATATATATATATATATATATATATATATATATATATATATATATATATATATATATATATATATATATATATATATATATATATATATAGGGTGTCCCAGAAGTCCTGCTCCAAAGGCTAATATCATTCTGTATATTCTGGGACAACACTTCTGGGACCCCCTGTATATACTATACGGTATATATGCGTCTCGGTGGTGTAGTGGTTATCATCGCTGATTACGAATTCATCGGCCCCGGGATCGAGACTCGGTAATGGCAGGCGGCGCCCATCAAAACCCACCTGTTCATCCTTCCACACACAAAAAAAATTGGTTGGGAAATAAATGGGTTCCCTGGCTGGTGGTAGGGCTTGATTCGGATTCCACATTAAACTGTTGGTCTAAGGTGGAGTGACAAGCTTGACCTTCATTAGAATGAACAATTAGGGGCAGAAGCAAAACCAAGGTTAACCAAGGTGTGTGTGTGTGTGTGTGTGTGTGTGCATTAGGCCGGGTCGAAATTTTATATTGAAAAGGTACATATTGTGAGGGGTTTGAATGGAACACAGGAACCCCCTCATAAATTATTTTCGCTGTTTAAAGCCTCCTACCCCTGGCACAATTTTTCACTTTTTGACCTATATTGAAGAATATTCCATTTATACGAGACTTACTCTACATTCGGGTTTTTTGATGACATAAATCTTTATTAACGTATAATATTTTATTTAATAATGTACAGTATTAGGAAAATTAATTAAGTACAACAATATATTCATAAGAAAAAATTAGAGGCATAATAAATGTGCTAAAATTCAATTAACTTTTTCATTGCTCCTTATCACATCAAAAGGGAAGAAATTTTCAATATCATTAGGAAATTTTATTTCATATGTTTCTTACTCATTTCATTGGGCCTTCCATTCAAACTTGGGCAGTTTTCGCCTTAATTCTAATCAGTTTAAGATAAACTTTTGACGGTTGTCATATCCTATTCTTTCCTGACATGCCTTTGTTACTAGGTTCACTGCCCTTTCCACACTTTGACTGTGGCATGGAAAAGAAGCTATCTCCAGTGGCTTACATCGAGCTTGTAGTAGCTCATCGTCGCTAAAATTGTTTAGCAGCGGTGGAGGAGTAATGATCTCTTTTTGCCAATCGATCATCTCGGTGTACTGTAGTCAGTAGATTAGAAATTGAGGGTTCGAGGCAACTCAAAGTTTCTGGTACCTGAAAATCTTGTTCTTGAAAGAATGATTTTCTGAATAGCTTGCTCCCTAATTTCTAGTCTCTTGTCAGTTACCATTGATATGAGTATATTTTCTGGGTGGGAAAAGTAGGCGTTATTCTTTAATACTAGTTCTATGATTGATCTATGTTGTTCATCTAAATTTCGAAGCAAGCACATTAAATGCCAAAAGTTATAGGCACCATCAGTTGCATTAGGATGAGAGTTTATCCAAAACCACTTTGGAGCATAGAACTGCATAATAATCTTAACTATATCTTGAAGGTTTTTATCGGGATTTGGCGTTGAAATATATAATCGAAGGACCCTGTTGGCTAGAGTTAGCCAGCGAGCATGATGAAAGGTACCTGGGGATCGAGTGGACAGATCTTGAGAAGTGTCTCTAGTTTGCACTGCCAGACACATATCATAGATATATCTTTGATCATTGCTTAGCTCCTTCACAACATTTGCTGGAATTTCTTTAATCCCTTTACGCGACAATATTTGACTACCTCCAATTTTGTTAAATCTGTTTTCAGTTTATTCCCAATTGAACCGACAAAAGTATTTGGACCTGTTGTTTTACCATCAATGGCTTTGTAGACGTGCATAAAAGGCAGCTCATTCAAATGCAAGAGGCACAACAACCACTGCACTGGTCTGTTAAGATGAATTTCAACCAGTTTCATGGCTCCACCAATTTTTCCTATATTTACAGGAGTACCATCACACAGTAAAGCTTTGATAGTATCTGTGCTATTCAAGTCTGTAATAATAGTTATCAACTCTTCTGCTATGCAGCGAGCAGTTCCATTATCCGGTGTGACACGGTCTACATAGATGCTTCCAGGTTCTTTCACAATACCATAGTGTTCTTCTTTTATTTTTCCACTTTTAGTTAGTGTGTTATCTTTCCTTCCATCAAATCCAAGGCACTCCATCTTTAGATTTTCGGATTTAGACCTAAAAGTATTTGTTTCACCCATGCGATTTCTTTCTCTTTCTAATTTCTTTCTGTCAAGCATGTTAGTGTGGTTCAGGATCCCCATATCTTTTAAAGCTGCATTGACTATTGCAGCTACAGTCCTACAACTTACACGATAACGATCTGCTGTTAATGCTAGGTTTTTATAGGAGTGCCTGTTCTGAATATTTTTAGTCAATTCTAAATTGGCCTCATAATCTACATCCTGACTCTTTGAATCTACATCCATGTCTTCTTCGATATTTTCTATAAATTCCGATGATAAAACATTGATAGCTTGTCATTTCTTCTTGTGCTTTTAGTTGACGGTTTTGTACTTCTTGGGCTCTTGCTAAAGATCTCTTCTTTGTTGAACTAGCTATGCGATCAATTGGTCCTAATTGATTTTTTCTTTGTTTTTGACCCACAAAAGACTCCCATTCTGCCATTGGTATTTTATCCTTACACCTGCAAGATTTTCTATCAATTCTCTTATCATAGCATTCGCAAGAAGATATATCAAACATTTCATCATACTGAGCTACTTTTAAGGCAAAACTTTCATTTCTTCGATGTAACGGCACCTTGTTCAATTTTGAGGCTTCTTCTATTAGTCGACTGACTTTAAGATAGATACCTTTGGTGTTAATCGTAGGAAAGAAAATTTCATCCAAATGTCTTCAATATCTTTTACAACAACCCTGTAACAATCATTAGTAGTTGCTGATCCTTTTGATTTAGCTTCTTCACGACGGCGCACAAAAAGGTAGTGAGTGTCTCACAACATCTGCCTTTGAAGGAGCCAGGGCTGCTGGGAATTCCGTAGGATATCCAAAGGCTGCATTTGAGGACTTGCTTCTAGTAGTCATAGTTTATATTCAGAAGTAAAATCAAATTATATGTGCTTTATAATTTATGAAATTCAAATTATAATTAAAGCAAATGCAAATTATTTCTATTTATCTGAAAAATTATTTCTATTTATCTGAAACATAAAAATATCAAGCATTAAACAAACAACTTATCATGTAACATATAACAACATTAAACATATGCAAATATGAAGGTAAAAAAGGGAGGAGAGGCATGTGATAGGGGTAGTAGGGTAGTACATGCTTGATTTTTTAATATTTTGTTTAAAGTGATAAAAAAAAACCCTTCTCACATAGTGTCCTTTTTAAGAAATAACATTTTTTCCCATTTAAATATATGCAAATATGAGGGTAAAAAAGTGTGTGGGGGGGGGTATGTGCTAGGGGTAGCAGGGGTAGCACATGCTTGATATTTTAATATTTTGTTAAGATGATAAAATGAAACTTCTCACACAGTGTACTTTTTAAGAAATAAAAACATTTCCCATTTTCGACCCGGCCTAATATATGTCTTACCTTACAACCTTACAAAGGTTCCGCGCGATGATTCCTCATTTCGCGAAGGTGAAGCTTGTCGCCCCTCCCCTCGATTTGGCCTGGTGAAGTAGTGAGTTGGTTTCTTGTGCTCTCCACCTCACATAGCCAGGTACGCCCGGCTCATCGGGGATGTTCTGAGTCAGGCGTCTAGTCTTCTTTTGAAGATGTCCACTGCAACTCCCTTCGTGTTTCTTAGGTCTTTGGGCAGCTGCTTAAACAGTTTTGGTCCTCTCACCACAAAACTATTTTCTTTCAGGGTTTAGGATGTCCCCTGTCTCGCCTTCAATTTGGGAATACGACACAGTCTACCGTTTCTACTTTCCACCGTTGTTTGTGGAGTTATAGGGTTCAGAGTAAGATTAGGGACTAGTTTCTCCATTATTTTCCAAGTGTAAATAATGGTGTATCTCTCTCTTTTCCTTTCCAGTGAATATAAGTCTCGGTCGCGTAACCTTTCCCAGTAATTTAGTTCTTTGCCCCCGTTGATCTTGGCTGTGAAGCTTCTCTGGATCTCTTCCAGCTGTCTAGTGTCTTTTTTTTATATGGGGATGTTAGGCCCGAGCAGTATTCCAATTTGGGTATGATCAGGGTTTTCAGTAGAGGAATCATTACATTCCTATCCCTTCGTTTAAGGGTTCTCAATATCTGTCCCGTTATTCTCTTTGCTCTGTTTACTGCTATTTTATTTTGTGTTTCAAATTTCGCATCATCAGTCATTACAACCCCTAAATCTTTTGCCCTGGAATTTCTCTGAATTTCCTCTCCATTTCGGGTATAATATTCCATGAATTTTAGGTCTTCTCTTTTTCCGTACCGTAACAGCTGAAATTTCTCGGTGTTAAACTTCATATTGTTGTCTTCCGTCCACTTGTAGATTCTGTTTATGTCGGTTTGTATAGATCCTATATCTTCTGGGTTTCTTATTTTTCTACTGATCTTTGTATCGTCCGCAAAGGATGTTACTGTGCTGTCTTTGGTAACGTCCTCATCTTTGTCAGTTAGCATGATTATTAAGAGTATATATATATATATATATATATATGCAAAAATAACTGCAATGACCGCGCAGTATATAAATGAATAGAAACGACATAAGTATTAAGGAACGTTTCTGCACACGAGGAGGAGAGATAACGAAACGTTCCTTAATACTTATGTCGTTTCTATTCATATATATATATATATATATATATATATTTATATCATTTTTTTTTCAGCTATCATTGTTTTATTCCGCTAAACCATTAACCAGGTGAAATGCACCCTTTTAATAATGTTATTCGTAATTGCAATTATTTCTTAAGTTATTCAGATATACAATATATTAAAAAATAATCAAAAGAAATAGTCACCCATATAATCTTTTTTTCTTATCGAAGAAAATGTAATTTGAAATATTTTCTAAAACAAATTAAAACGCAATATTTCTTGTTATTTTTAAAGTTTTAATTTTGTTTTCATTATAAAATTAAAGTTAAAATTTTAAGATTTTAAATTAAATTAATTTTTATTTTTTTAATGATTTTTTGGGGGTCTTTAGTTTTAAGAAATTTTATTTGCTCTGAAATGATAAAAAAAGAAAGAAAAAAGTTCCCATAATTGTCCATGTTCACTAAATTTTATCATTTATTGTTTACTACAGATTTTCACTCTGTGTATATATATATATATATATATATCACGTGGCCCCAAAAAAAGCCTTGAGATTTGAACATTTAATAACTTCAAAACTATGCAGTTCACACAAAAAATCATAGTATTACGCAGGTGTATCGTGGAATGGAAACACGAAAATTCATTTCATTTCAGAAAATAAAAAAAATTAATTCAGAAACCTATGTAAATCTCTTAGAGGAGAATCGTTTGCCTGATTGTCGGCGTCTGTATTATGGAAACGATTTCATACTCCAACAAGATGGTGCTACAGTTCATACTAGCAAGTTCACACAGGATTATCTACAACAGAATGTAGTCAACTTCATCGGAAAAAACAAGTGGCCTCCGCAATCACCTGATTGCAATACCATGGATTATATTATTGCATATGGAACACACTAGCAAAGAAAATTTATGAAGGC
>JAJOZX010000711.1:837500-885000 GCA_023014485.1 Bathynomus jamesi | reverse complement strand
GAACGGGAAATTGGCATCCCGAGCATAGTGTTTCGTAGCCCATTCACAAAATTCCATCCGCCGCTCGGGATCATCTTTGCTTAATTTCTGTAGGATCTGAAGTTTGTATCGATGCCATTTGTGAGCCTGAAGAATGCGATGGATGCTACTTTTCGACACTCCTGTCTCGGCGGACAATCGCCGAAGAGACTTATTGGGACTTCTGTTAAAATGAGCCAGGATAGCAGTCGCTGTATCATCGTCAGTGGACCTCCTTGAAGGTCCACTGCGTGGTTTATCTCCTATGGATCCTGTTTCCTTAAACTTTGCAACAAGTCTGCTAACACAACTCTGTGTTATTGGCTCGCGGTCTGGATGCACTGTTAAATTCAGCAGCGGCCTCTCTTTGACTCCGATTTCCTATGAGTAGAATTATCTGGATTCGTTCTTCCTTGCTCACAGACATTATGGCCTGTAGAAAAAGAAAAATATGAATTATGGTTTGTAGAAATAGAAAAATATTAATTTCTCCTATGATGCCGGACTTATGGGACACCCTGTATATATATATATATATATATATATATATATATATATATATATATTGAAAAGTCTACTCGACATTTCATAATGAACTTCTTAGCTTTCTAGAAAGAATAATAGATATTCTGAGATGTTTATTAGATATTTCAAATATACAAAAGCGAAGCCATTAAACATTTCATTTATCTAATACGTTAGTTTCCTATTGCTTGCGCCTAGACGCATGCGCAATGTAATTAAAAATAGTTTGAAATTATGACGCAGTTTATTTAGTATTTGTATTTATAGGCTATGTCAAAAACATAAAATAATTATTATGTTTGTGTATTTATTCATTTATTCAATGTAGGGTCAGGTCTTGTAAGTGACTTTCATACATTTATTCATTTTATTTGGTTAATTCCTAGTTTGGAGGCGTCCTCTTAATACGCAAACGCGTACGTATAAATATTATATCATTGGATAGCGTGTGCGGAAATTTGTACGTCAACATTTGTACGACGGAAATTTATACGCCAGCATTTGTACGCCAGACATTTATACGACTGACATTTGTACGACGGTAATTTAAGTATGCTCTCTACCGGACTTTTTTGACTTACGTATGCGATCTACCCATGATAATAACCGTGACTTAATTTTTTTATATAAACATAAGCACAGGTGCAAAAAAAAAATAAATAAATAATAAAAGTAAACATTTAAATATTTTGAAAATAATTTCAATTTGAAGAATTTTAAATTTTATCATGTATCACAGCGCATTAAAGGATTAACAGGTAGGTAAATGGTTATTGAATAGGTACAGGTGGTTAGGTTAGGTTAGGTTAGGTCTGGAGATTAATGAGAAAAAACTCGCAAGATTTGTTCTCCGATTTTTTAAATGACATTTGTTAGGTTATGTTAGGTTAGGTTAGGTTAGGTCTGGAGATTAATGAGAAAAAACTCGCAAGATTTGTTCTCCGATTTTTTAAATGACATTTGTTAGGTTATGTTAGGTTAGGTTAGGTTAGGTCTGGAGATTAATGAGAAAAAACTCGCAAGATTTGTTCTTCGATTTTTTAAATGACATTCGTTCTGTATATCGCTAGTTACATTTTCTCTTAAATTGATAAGCTGAAATCTAGTTTCAATTATGCATTTAATTATTGTAATATGTAATTTCATAATTTGTTATAATTTGTATTTTAACTTACCTAGTTTCAAATTCAATTTTATTAACTGATCATGAATTTCTTGCGTATAACGTATAAATTACCGTCGTACAAATGCTTGGCGTATAAATTTCCAGTCGTATAAATGTTCTGGCGTACAAATGCTGGCGTATAAATTTCCGTCGTACAAATGTTGGCGTACAAATTTCCGGGTTTCATTGGATAGGCAATAGCTTATTTATGAACAGTGTGGGGGTGGAAATTTTATAATTTTGTGTATTTTATAAATAAAAGAGTATTTTATGATGTATTTTTGATGCCCATCGTCTGTATCAGGAGCAAATCTAAGCTTTTAGGTTTCCGTTTCCAACTTTTCATTAATATAACATTTCATTCTTCGTGCTAAAATTAGTCACATTTTTTACATTGTAAGGGAAAGGTGTGTGTGTGTGTGTGTTTGTGTTTTAAAAAGTTTAAAATATGGAATTTAACAACATTAATTCATGCCAAGGTTGTAATTTTGGTATAATTCAACTTGACAATTTTATGACAATTTTAAGAGTTTATTGGAATTTTGTATTGCGCATAAATTAATTTTAAACAGTTTCAAATGGCCAAAGTGTGGAAAAACATGTAAGTGGACTTTAAATGCAAGGCTATTTAGATCGAAAAATGCTCGGTTTAGGTCGAATAATGCCCGACTCGACTGATGCCCGAGTTAGATTAGGTTCTTTTTCCACCTCACAATGTTCATAAATAAATTATTTCCAATCCAATGGTGTAGCTTTTATATATGTGCAATAAAAATTTGAAGGACGCCTCTAAACTAGGAATTTACCTCCTATTTATTTGGCCAGGCCTCGCCAAGTAAAGTCTTTCAAGATTAAGAACTAGCCCGTGACCCTGAGCCTAGCCTTAGACTTAGACCATTCGATGTACAGTAGGCCGACCCAAGGTTCAAATTTTAAGTTGTACAACCTATACACTGATAAGTTAGAAAGGGTTCAGGACAGAACAACCATAATGAACCCAGAATTAAAAAGTAAAACACGTGAAGAAAAATTAGCTGAACTAGATATGAATTCACTTGAATAGCGTAGCTTTAGCGGAAAACTAATTCGAGTATTTAAAATGATAAATGGCTTTTATAATGTAAATTACAGGCAATTATTTGATTGGGATACAGAGTCAATTACAAGAAATAATGGATATAAATTGAAAATGAAACAGTTTTGAGAGTAATGCTGTGAAGCAATTCTTTTCACGCAAGCTTAACCTTGAACTAAAACTCTCTAAACTTTCATGCCTTACACATTTCATCGTTAGACAATTCAATAAACATTTCAGATTAGTGTTTAGACATTGGAACAATTTAGACCTTTCAATTGACTAACTGAAATGTCTAAAGAAATTTCTAATGAAATGTTTAACTAATGTGAAATGTTTAACACAGTGGACATTTCAAAATTCACAAAACTGGGACAATGAAACGTCTAACGAAATGTCTACTTCTATTTAGCGTGTATTGCGTTGCGTACAGCATTCAATTTCCTCGGTGTATTATTTTATGACAACTAGCAGGATATTGGGGTGAATAACACAGTGTGTTACTCAGAGCCCTATATATGTAAGGTTACTTCGTGAATCAAATTATTATTAAGTACCTTAACTGCAGGCTCTAAAGAAGTACTATAAAGTATTATTTGCAAAATTAAGGTCTACGGGTAGCAAGCACTACAGTACGCTCTGTTAATGGCCAGCCACGCTAGTAGTATAGCCGCAAAAGGGGAGAGTGCAGGAATGTTGCAGGTTATTATGTAATGTTGCAAAGGGGGTGGGGTTGTTGCAAAGGGGGTTGTTGCAAAGGGGGGTGGGGGGAAACTTGGAGGCGGCGTTATCCCCCAAGAGAAAGGAGGAGGAGGAGAGAAAGGAGGAGAGGTGTTCACCTGGCAGGAGCCAAGTGCACATTAAGACTTCAGCCGAGTTGGCGTTGTTTTATAGGCTCCTAATCAGCCAGTTGGCGTAAATGGCTTGAGTTGCCAGATACCGCGATACCATTGTATACATTATTATAGACTCCTAATCAGCCAGTTGGCTGTAAATGGTTGTCAGATACCTCTTTTTAGCAGTATTATTGCATACATTATTATTATATACGCCTAATCAGCCAGTTGGCTGTAAATGAGTTGCCAGATAGCGCCATGTATTCCGAAGACAGAGTTGCCAGATACCATTGTATACACTATTATAGACTCCTAATCAGCCAGTTGGCTTAGAAGGCTTAAATATTGCCAGATACCTGTTGTATACATTATTAGAATACCGGTAGTAGAAGGCATAACAATAAACAACATTGCATCATTCTTTTTATTATAAATATATAGAAAATAAATATACATTTGAGGAATATGCGTATAACAGAAATATATACACACAATTATGGATATATATATATAAAATAAAATATACATTTCATATACACTTCAATAGAAATATGTACATAACAGTACAGGAAAATATACACACACACACACAATTATGGTGATATATAAAATAAAATATACATTTCATATACACTTCAATAGAAATATGTACATAACAGTACAGGAGAAATATCAAGCAAAATATATATATATATATATATATATATATATATATATATATATATATATATATATATAAACACAAATCAATAGAAATATGCGTATAATCGGGGAAATGTCAAGCAAAATATATATATATACAATTCACTTTTTTTTCAAAATACTAAACTCGGTCTTAATCGAGTTTACAATTACATCATTATTGCTCTGCATTACGCAGTATATGCGGCTTAATAATATTTCACCGCTTAAAGTATAGGGAAACCTGTATTCGATATGAATGGCTTTCATATCGTTCAGTACTATTTTTGTTCCCACTTTACAACCGGTTGGTAAGTCATCTTTAAACACGTCTAGAATACAATCAAAAGCACGCACAAAGAGTTCATCGTTAGCTACATTATTAAACACAAGTTTATAAGAACGCTTTTCCAATCGAGGGTTTATTTCTACCGACTCGAGCTTTTCAATCGTGAACTCTTCACTCAACATAGCGGCAATTGAAATAATCTTCTAAATCGTTACGACAACTGCGCGTTATATAAAGAAATAGTTCTTCAGGGTGAACGGTGTAGGTGAGCTCAGCCTTGTACCGATCAATTGCTTTGTACCAAAGTTCATGGTATTTCAAAGAGTCTAAACTTTTTAAATAAACATCCAGCACTAGACCATTCTCACCAGCCCTACACTCGGTAAACCCATCGAGCAGAGCAGTGTATGCGTATTCAAGTACTGTATCAAAATAAAACATATCCGTAACACGCGCGTCTAATATAGGTTTCAGTTTACGGAATCCGACGATTTCAAACATTCTGTCGAGGATGAAACGGTTTCGCGTAGGAATAAGAGCGTTATTATCAGAAGCATTCTTCCACATCAGCCTTATATCAATGCACGGCCGATCGTTATTTATACACAACGTACATACAACGGCGTATGAGGGCGCGTCACTAATCTGCTCTCTTCTTGTACCTACGTTAGCAGGTATTTTATAACGATCTTCACACCACTTCTCAACTATCACGAAGATTCTATTCATCTCCTCGATACTTAAATAAACCCGTTTGTTTGTCGGTCTACATTCCGTTTCCAGTACATAGCTAATGGTACCGGATTTACGTCTGAACACGCGCAACGATTTCGTCACGGACACATCGTACGAGGCGTTGAGAATGCTGCTCAAAGGAAGTTCCATCGTATTCGAGGAGCGCACGTCCACTCGGTTCAAGCTCTGAGATAACTATGAGCCGTGTGAGGCACAGGCAGGAACGGTTCGACGGGCGGCTGACTCGATGATACGTGAATGGGCATGTTCGTACGACTCGAATTGTTGCACATATTTGTTTTTCCGTTTCGTCACTACCAGCCTACGCACTTTGGATAAGAACTAGGCGCTAATCATCTCCACACTCCGGCGCACTATTTGAGAGGAACATATGCTCATATTTTTCCTTTCTACCCATCAAACGATACTCGTCTCTAAAATCTGTTAAAAACTCACGCATGGCACTAGCCACAACCTCACTATGAACCTCATCATGATATACGTTAATATAGTGATAAAAACACCTAAGATTGTCCATGATCACGAGATTCACATTTTCAGACGTAGGGTATGAGTAATCGACATGGTGTAGCATGACGTAATACCGCTTGTCACACCACCCATCCACAAGGCTCATTATCCATACCTGCTGCTTCTCTTCTGCACGCGTTGTTTCTTTTACTTCACGGTGTATGTGAGACTTTATAAAGTTTAGCCCTGCAGCATACTTCAGCACATCGTCTGTGCAACGAAAGCCTTCAACAGTCTCACCAGAACATCCGTAGAGTATTTGTACATCTTGGAACTTCGCACAATCCAATGTGGTTTTAAAAGAGGCATAGGAGGGGGGAATAGGAAGTTTTTCGGTATCCACCACATCCTCACACTTTACTGAATACCATTTCATAAACGTTGTGCAAGCAATATTAAAGGTAGCCATTTCAATATACGTCTGATCTGAATACACGTCTGATCTCTCGGGCTTACTGCGGTCGACTGACCACGCAGGGACTCCCAGATAGTAGCATGACTCACGCAGTGGGCGGAGCTTAGAACTTTCACCACACACACACACACACACACACACAAAGGAGAAAGTGAAACGCTATTTGATTATTTAATAAACGAGATATTCAAGTTATATATATTTACAAATACGATTTAATAAACGAGATATTCAATTATATATATATATAATATATATATATATATATATATATATATATATATATTACAAATAGATACGATTATATACAAGACGTGTGAGTTAGAAGCATCATTGGTATCCAAAGGGTACGGTATCATAGGTGCCAGGTAACTGGTAACGTTTCCTATAGGTGTTACGGCACACCATCGTACCCCTAAGTTCCTTCACGCCTCCCAGCTTCTGCGCCCGAAAATTGTGGGTGCCTACAATTAGTTGGTGAGGTTGCAAACATACTAGATCCTTCAACGACTCAAAGTTAACAACCTCCCGATTCGCATGGTTGAGCGTAATACCCTTTGCCTTCACGATATATTTCATTTCATCCCCTACCCTGACCCGTACCCCATAAGTCTTAGGTCCTGTTGAGATAAAAGAGTCGGCGTATGCGTCGTCCCCATACTCATCCTTGATCTCATCAGTGAGCTCGCCGAGGAACTCCCCAATAGCGGGCATGTAATCACCCTCCCTCTCTGTGAATATCACGCTATCTGTATCGGCATACAATACTCTCCGCCCAAGAGAATGCAATAGACCCCAAAGTTTTATACGGGCGTAGGCTGTTGTGAAGCTCGCCACAGGTATGTTTGTAACCCTTGAGGTATCTGTGGCAAATTCAGTGTTGTTGTACTTTATTACGTAAGTATTACCTACATTCACGATCTCCATGACCTCTTTATCGGGGGCATTGGCATAATCCCAGACATCGCTATAACTTTGTGCCAAATGAATGTTCCCTCTGCCGGTATTCTGCGCAAATTTTCCCCATAGACTGTTTAGACACAACTTTGCACTAAAGCGCTTGCCAGGATTCTTTACAATTTGGACACGATCAAGTTGTATACCTTCGCGGTCGCGGTAACGTTGAATATAGGCAGACTTTTCATCTTCGGTATCAACTCCTCGCGGATACCCTGATGCTTCAACCTTATCCTTCAAAAAGGCGTTTATATATGGTGTGAAAAGGTTGGGAGCTTCTGAAACCTCCACACCTCGTGTATCTTCAGTATTCTATAACCATGGCGTACGGCTAGGGCCAGCTCAGGACTTGTATATACGCCTCTGATCTTACGCTGGTGGGGTATATGGTTACATTCGCCGTTATCCTCTTCCGCGCACTTCACGCACAGGGAAACATGAGCTTGTCGTCGATAACGACAGGTAAGATCGGCATCCATAAATTGCGTGGGGGAGTACGTCTACGAAAGAGAGCCCAAAGTAATGATCATTCAAATTTTTTGAAAATTCATTGATGATGGGGTATGCTAGGTCCCACCAGTTTCTCAGGAGCGCCCACGGGGTACGGATGGCTCTTCATCACGTATGGGTATAAAGAACAGAAATCGTAGTAATGGAGCTTCACGCCCACCGTAGGTGGAAAGTATAGTCTGAATGGATTTGTACGTCCTCCAAACAAGCTATCACCACATTTGAGAGGGTCCAGCACCATTGAACGCTTGATCGTTTTTATTTCCTCACGGTATACATCGTCTGTCTCCATCCGTGCATCATATTCATGCTCCCACAAGACTTTGTGAGTGAACTGTGATCCTATAAGTTGATCGCGGGTGCGGGTCCCTGCAAGACAGTCGGCAGGAGATCTACCGTGGATATCTCCGACGATACCGCACTCAGGGCGGGGGCATCCATGCCACCAGCATCCATTAAAGGAATACACAGTCTTCACACCAGTGACACGGTTTTCACTTAACCCATCAACCCAAAAACACGTCCATTAATCTTAATGGGTACTTCACCCGTGTTGCGGGCGTGCTTTATGTATACACCTGTTTGTTGCTGCAGGTGTATGAGCCAGTAAATAGCCTTGTGTCCGTAACTGCGGGGGTTGTTTCGGTGAATAATGGCTAAGGTGTCTTTAGGCATGAAGTTATTCTTGAACACCGTAAAACATAATGATGCGATGGTGGTTGCGACTTGCAGTGGATCGCATTTGAAACGGGCTATGTACATACTTCTAAAGGCCTGGAAACATACTCTAAGCACGCGCACATCATTCACGCAATAACGCTCACATTCATCAGCTATATTATAAGGGTTACTTTCATTAAAACTGTCGTAGTATCGATCAAAGTCTTCACGTTCATCCATGCAGTCAAAATAATGTTTGGGGGGTGGTGGGCCTACGTAGTTTAAAGTCTCGCTGGTGAGGAAAGTGTATGGGAAGTATCCTTTGGAAACTTCAGCTGCTACTCCCATCACCTTGGGTAGCTTTGCTAATTTACAAGGTGTGAATAATAAAGTATCTTTAAATTGTACATTGCTTCTTATCTGCATCTGTATTAATTTGTTGCCTCTTTTCAATGGATCACCTGTAAATATCTCAGAGGATTTGTGTTCAAGCAACTCCTTATAAAGGAACTGCGTGTCAAACTTTGCCCCGTTATGGGCGAGAATATACACAGTCATTTTTTTGAACTTGTCGGCTAACTTGACAATATAGGACACAAATAGTTTCACAGGACTATCGCTGACATTCGTTTTAAAAACGTTTGTCCGTTTACCGCATTTGGGGCACTCGTCACATTCGATACCCATACACTCATCACAGATGGTCTGGCTCACAAGTAAATGTGGAATTACCTCTTTGGTTTCAGCGTTCGTATATGTTTCTATATCGTAGTACACAGTTATACAAGGGTTATTTTTAGGCTTAGCATCTTTCTTATAACATACATGCTTTACTCCATCCGCCTTATATTCCTCCTGGCATGTAGGACAGTGAATTACGTCGCACTTGTGCTTAAATTTTCCCCAATTATCCATTGTGTGAAACATACCACATTCACAGATTCTCATTTTCCTGCACGTACCAATTGATTTATGGAGATCAAAGCAGCTATTATTGAAAAATGTGCGTCTACACACATCACAGTCTCTCTTCTCAACTACACGGCTTTCACATTTGGTGCTTTTACACTGCTCACATACCATGTGACATTCTTTACAATGTCTCACTATATCATCCGCAAACTCGAGGCACCCCTTACACAAATCATGATGTCTCCCATATTTTCGACTTTTGTCATAACTCGCGTAAAGCCCCCTTATATTACGGATGGGGAGATACGTTGTCCCTGACAATCCTAAAATAAGTAGGGGCCTTGTACGATCTCTCACACAGCTTTTAAAAACATACACAGTCCGGCGGCGATCATCCAAACCAAATATAACTATGCGCACATTCATTTCCTGTTCTACCTTTCTCAGCTCTTCAGGACCCATATTACAGTCAAATTCAAGTTCACAGTCTACAGCTAGTTTACGGGCACGCTCAACGATCGTAGGCAGCCAAATTTTTTGAGTCCGTGTATTTTGTACAGTAAACATACGTGCTAAGAGTACTGCTATAAAGCCGCAACCACGATCGACGTTTATATGCCTTCGGTAAATAGTTGGAGAATTGAAGTTAAGAGTGTACGGTATGGCACTATGACCCGCAACACGGAATACACGGTCAATATTTACCTGAAGTTGTCCATATTGAAGGCTATACTACTTTGGACGGCTTGCATTATACGCCCTAATATATATTCTACATCTTCAGCAGCCAAACGTTTAAACGGTACTATCACCCAATAATCGTCTACATTACCGTCATCTGACCCGAACCCAAAGGACAGACTCGTCCTGACCTCACGCTCGTCGCGATTCTGAAGAGCAAACTCTATAATACGCTCTACAACCCTGCGTATCCCGCGCTCAATTCCATTGCTATACAGGGCTCTATGGTCGACCCTGACTCTATACCGATTTCTAGTCAAGGCGGGGGTGGGGGCTGCGGCGCGCACCAACTCGAACGTAATAACATTTGCGATCCACTGCAAGTCGCAACCACCATCGCATCATTATGTTTTACGGTGTTCAAGAATAACTTCATGCCTAAAGACACCTTAGCCATTATTCACCGAAACAACCCCCGCAGTTACGGACACAAGGCTATTTACTGGCTCATACACCTGCAGCAACAAACAGGTGTATACATAAAGCACGCCCGCAACACGGGTGAAGTACCCATTAAGATTAATGGACGTGTTTTTTGGGTTGATGGGTTAAGTGAAAACCGTGTCACTGGTGTGAAGACTGTGTATTCCTTTAATGGATGCTGGTGGCATGGATGCCCCCGCCCTGAGTGCGGTATCGTCGGAGATATCCACGGTAGATCTCCTGCCGACTGTCTTGCAGGGACCCGCACCCGCGATCAACTTATAGGATCACAGTTCACTCACAAAGTCTTGTGGGAGCATGAATATGATGCACGGATGGAGACAGACGATGTATACCGTGAGGAAATAAAAACGATCAAGCGTTCAATGGTGCTGGACCCTCTCAAATGTGGTGATAGCTTGTTTGGAGGACGTACAAATCCATTCAGACTATACTTTCCACCTACGGTGGGCGTGAAGCTCCATTACTACGATTTCTGTTCTTTATACCCATACGTGATGAAGAGCCATCCGTACCCCGTGGGCGCTCCTGAGAAACTGGTGGGACCTAGCATACCCTCCATCAATGAATTTTCAAAAAATTTGAATGATCATTACTTTGGGCTCTCTTTCGTAGACGTACTCCCCCCACGCAATTTATGGATGCCGATCTTACCTGTCGTTATCGACGACAAGCTCATGTTTCCCCTGTGCGTGAAGTGCGCGGAAGAGGATAACGGCGAATGTAACCATATACCCCACCAGCGTAAGATCAGAGGCGTATATACAAGTCCTGAGCTGGCCCTAGCCGTACGCCATGGTTATAGAATACTGAAGATACACGAGGTGTGGAGGTTTCAGAAGCTCCCAACCTTTTCACACCATATATAAACGCCTTTTTGAAGGATAAGGTTGAAGCATCAGGGTATCCGCGAGGAGTTGATACCGAAGATGAAAAGTCTGCCTATATTCAACGTTACCGCGACCGCGAAGGTATACAACTTGATCGTGTCCAAATTGTAAGAATCCTGGCAAGCGCTTTAGTGCAAAGTTGTGTCTAAACAGTCTATGGGGAAAATTTGCGCAGAATACCGGCAGAGGGAACATTCATTTGGCACAAAGTTATAGCGATGTCTGGGATTATGCCAATGCCCCCGATAAAGAGGTCATGGAGATCGTGAATGTAGGTAATACTTACGTAATAAAGTACAACAACACTGAATTTGCCACAGATACCTCAAGGGTTACAACATACCTGTGGCGAGCTTCACAACAGCCTACGCCCGTATAAAACTTTGGGGTCTATTGCATTCTCTTGGGCGGAGAGTATTGTATGCCGATACAGATAGCGTGATATTCACAGAGAGGGAGGGTGATTACATGCCCGCTATTGGGGAGTTCCTCGGCGAGCTCACTGATGAGATCAAGGATGAGTATGGGGACGACGCATACGCCGACTCTTTTATCTCAACAGGACCTAAGACTTATGGGGTACGGGTCAGGGTAGGGGATGAAATGAAATATATCGTGAAGGCAAAGGGTATTACGCTCAACCATGCGAATCGGGAGGTTGTTAACTTTGAGTCGTTGAAGGATCTAGTATGTTTGCAACCTCACCAACTAATTGTAGGCACCCACAATTTTCGGGCGCAGAAGCTGGGAGGCGTGAAGGAACTTAGGGGTACGATGGTGTGCCGTAACACCTATAGGAAACGTTACCAGTTACCTGGCACCTATGATACCGTACCCTTTGGATACCAATGATGCTTCTAACTCACACGTCTTGTATATAATCGTATCTATTTGTAAATATATATATATATATATATATGTATATATATATACTTGAATATCTCGTTTATTAAATCGTATTTGTAAATATTATAACTTGAATATCTCGTTTATTAAATAAATCATGTTTCAAATAGCGTTTCACTTTCTCCTTTGTGTGTGTGTGTGTGTGTGTGTGTGTGGTGTGTGTAGGTGAAAGTTCTAAGCTCCGCCCACTGCGTGAGTCATGCTACTATCTGGGAGTCCCTGCGTGGTCAGTCGACCGCAGTAAGCCCGAGAGATCAGACGTGTATTCAGATCAGACGTATATTGAAATGGCTACCTTTAATATCGCTTGCACAACGTTTATGAAATGGTATTCAGTAAAGTGTGAGGATGTGGTGGATACCGAAAAACTTCCTATTCCCCCCTCCTATGCCTCTTTTAAAACCACATTGGATTGTGCGAAGTTCCAAGATGTGAAAATACTCTAAGGATGTTCTGGTGAGACTGTTGAAGGCTTTCGTTGCACAGACGATGTGCTGAAGTATGCTGCAGGGCTAAACTTTATAAAGTCTCACATACACCGTGAAGTAAAAGAAACAACGCGTGCAGAAGAGAAGCAGCAGGTATGGATAATGAGCCTTGTGGATGGGTGGTGTGACAAGCGGTATTACGTCATGCTACACCATGTCGATTACTCATACCCTACGTCTGAAAATGTGAATCTCGTGATCATGGACAATCTTAGGTGTTTTTATCACTATATTAACGTATATCATGATGAGGTTCATAGTGAGGTTGTGGCTAGTGCCATGCGTGAGTTTTTAACAGATTTTAGAGACGAGTATCGTTTGATGGGTAGAAAGGAAAAATATGAGCATATGTTCCTCTCAAATAGTGCGCCGGAGTGTGGAGATGATTAGCGCCTAGTTCTTATCCAAAGTGCGTAGGCTGGTAGTGACGAAACGGAAAAACAAATATGTGCAACAATTCGAGTCGTACGAACATGCCCATTCACGTATCATCGAGTCAGCCGCCCGTCGAACCGTTCCTGCCTGTGCCTCACACGGCTCATAGTTATCTCAGAGCTTGAACCGAGTGGACGTGCGCTCCTCGAATACGATGGAACTTCCTTTGAGCAGCATTCTCAACGCCTCGTACGATGTGTCCGTGACGAAATATATACCCACCAGCGTAAGATCAGAGGCGTATATACAAGTCCTGAGCTGGCCCTAGCCGTACGCCATGGTTATAGAATACTGAAGATACACGAGGTGTGGAGTTTCAGAAGCTCCCCAACCTTTTCACACCATATATAAACGCCTTTTTGAAGGATAAGGTTGAAGCATCAGGGTATCCGCGAGGAGTTGATACCGAAGATGAAATTCCTGCCTATATTCAACGTTACCGCGACCGCGAAGGTATACAACTTGATCGTGTCCAAATTGTAAAGAATCCTGGCAAGCGCTTTAGTGCAAAGTTGTGTCTAAACAGTCTATGGGGAAAATTTGCGCAGAATACCGGCAGAGGGAACATTCATTTGGCACAAAGTTATAGCGATGTCTGGGATTATGCCAATGCCCCCGATAAAGAGGTCATGGAGATCGTGAATGTAGGTAATACTTACGTAATAAAGTACAACAACACTGAATTTGCCACAGATACCTCAAGGGTTACAAACATACCTGTGGCGAGCTTCACAACAGCCTACGCCCGTATAAAACTTTGGGGTCTATTGCATTCTCTTGGGCGGAGAGTATTGTATGCCGATACAGATAGCGTGATATTCACAGAGAGGGAGGGTGATTACATGCCCGCTATTGGGGAGTTCCTCGGCGAGCTCACTGATGAGATCAAGGATGAGTATGGGGACGACGCATACGCCGACTCTTTTATCTCAACAGGACCTAAGACTTATGGGGTACGGGTCAGGGTAGGGGATGAAATGAAATATATCGTGAAGGCAAAGGGTATTACGCTCAACCATGCGAATCGGGAGGTTGTTAACTTTGAGTCGTTGAAGGATCTAGTATGTTTGCAACCTCACCAACTAATTGTAGGCACCCACAATTTTCGGGCGCAGAAGCTGGGAGGCGTGAAGGAACTTAGGGGTACGATGGTGTGCCGTAACACCTATAGGAAACGTTACCAGTTACCTGGCACCTATGATACCGTACCCTTTGGATACCAATGATGCTTCTAACTCACACGTCTTGTATATAATCGTATCTATTTGTAAATATATATATATATATATATATATATATATAATTGAATCTCGTTTATTAAATCGTATTTGTAAATATATATAACTTGAATATCTCGTTTATTAAATAAATCATGTTTCAAATAGCGTTTCACTTTCTCCTTTGTGTGTGTGTGTGTGTGTGTGTGTGTGTAGGTGAAAGTTCTAAGCTCCGCCCACTGCGTGAGTCATGCTACTATCTGGGAGTCCCTGCGTGGTCAGTCGACCGCAGTAAGCCCGAGAGATCAGACGTGTATTCAGATCAGACGTATATTGAAATGGCTACCTTTAATATCGCTTGCACAACGTTTATGAAATGGTATTCAGTAAAGTGTGAGGATGTGGTGGATACCGAAAAACTTCCTATTCCCCCCTCCTATGCCTCTTTTAAAACCACATTGGATTGTGCGAAGTTCCAAGATGTACAAATACTCTAAGGATGTTCTGGTGAGACTGTTGAAGGCTTTCGTTG
The DNA here is from genome assembly GCA_023014485.1 of Bathynomus jamesi. NCBI lineage: Eukaryota > Metazoa > Arthropoda > Malacostraca > Isopoda > Cirolanidae > Bathynomus > Bathynomus jamesi. The sequence goes on along the minus strand of JAJOZX010000711.1, from coordinate 870,038 downwards.
CACAGACGATGTGCTGAAGTATGCTGCAGGGCTAAACTTTATAAAGTCTCACATACACCGTGAAGTAAAAGAAACAACGCGTGCAGAAGAGAAGCAGCAGGTATGGATAATGAGCCTTGTGGATGGGTGGTGTGACAAGCGGTATTACGTCATGCTACACCATGTCGATTACTCATACCCTACGTCTGAAAATGTGAATCTCGTGATCATGGACAATCTTAGGTGTTTTTATCACTATATTAACGTATATCATGATGAGGTTCATAGTGAGGTTGTGGCTAGTGCCATGCGTGAGTTTTTAACAGATTTTAGAGACGAGTATCGTTTGATGGGTAGAAAGGAAAAATATGAGCATATGTTCCTCTCAAATAGTGCGCCGGAGTGTGGAGATGATTAGCGCCTAGTTCTTATCCAAAGTGCGTAGGCTGGTAGTGACGAAACGGAAAAACAAATATGTGCAACAATTCGAGTCGTACGAACATGCCCATTCACGTATCATCGAGTCAGCCGCCCGTCGAACCGTTCCTGCCTGTGCCTCACACGGCTCATAGTTATCTCAGAGCTTGAACCGAGTGGACGTGCGCTCCTCGAATACGATGGAACTTCCTTTGAGCAGCATTCTCAACGCCTCGTACGATGTGTCCGTGACGAAATATATACCCCACCAGCGTAAGATCAGAGGCGTATATACAAGTCCTGAGCTGGCCCTAGCCGTACGCCATGGTTATAGAATACTGAAGATACACGAGGTGTGGAGGTTTCAGAAGCTCCCCAACCTTTTCACACCATATATAAACGCCTTTTTGAAGGATAAGGTTGAAGCATCAGGGTATCCGCGAGGAGTTGATACCGAAGATGAAAAGTCTGCCTATATTCAACGTTACCGCGACCGCGAAGGTATACAACTTGATCGTGTCCAAATTGTAAAGAATCCTGGCAAGCGCTTTAGTGCAAAGTTGTGTCTAAACAGTCTATGGGGAAAATTTGCGCAGAATACCGGCAGAGGGAACATTCATTTGGCACAAAGTTATAGCGATGTCTGGGATTATGCCAATGCCCCCGATAAAGAGGTCATGGAGATCGTGAATGTAGGTAATACTTACGTAATAAAGTACAACAACACTGAATTTGCCACAGATACCTCAAGGGTTACAAACATACCTGTGGCGAGCTTCACAACAGCCTACGCCCGTATAAAACTTTGGGGTCTATTGCATTCTCTTGGGCGGAGAGTATTGTATGCCGATACAGATAGCGTGATATTCACAGAGAGGGAGGGTGATTACATGCCCGCTATTGGGGAGTTCCTCGGCGAGCTCACTGATGAGATCAAGGATGAGTATGGGGACGACGCATACGCCGACTCTTTTCTCAACAGGACCTAAGACTTATGGGGTACGGGTCAGGGTAGGGGATGAAATGAAATATATCGTGAAGGCAAAGGGTATTACGCTCAACCATGCGAATCGGGAGGTTGTTAACTTTGAGTCGTTGAAGGATCTAGTATGTTTGGAACAACTCACCAACTAATTGTAGGCACCCACAATTTTCGGGCGCAGAAGCTGGGAGGCGTGAAGGAACTTAGGGGTACGATGGTGTGCCGTAACACCTATAGGAAACGTTACCAGTTACCTGGTACCTATGATACCGTACCCTTTGGATACCAATGATGCTTCTAACTCACACGTCTTGTATATAATCGTATCTATTTGTAAATATATATATATATATATATATATATATATATATATAACTTGAATATCTCGTTTATTAAATCGTATTTGTAAATATATATAACTTGAATATCTCGTTTATTAAATAAATCATGTTTCAAATAGCGTTTCACTTTCTCCTTTGTGTGTGTGTGTGTGTGTGTGTGTGTGTGTGTGTAGGTGAAAGTTCTAAGCTCCGCCCACTGCGTGAGTCATGCTACTATCTGGGAGTCCCTGCGTGGTCAGTCGACCGCAGTAAGCCCGAGAGATCAGACGTGTATTCAGATCAGACGTATATTGAAATGGCTACCTTTAATATTGCTTGTACAACGTTTATGAAATGGTATTCAGTAAAGTGTGAGGATGTGGTGGATACCGAAAAACTTCCTATTCCCCTCCTATGCCTCTTTTAAAACACATTGGATTGTGCGAAGTTCCAAGATGTACAAATACTCTACGGATGTTCTGGTGAGACTGTTGAAGGCTTTCGTTGCACAGACGATGTGCTGAAGTATGCTGCAGGGCTAAACTTTATAAAGTCTCACATACACCGTGAAGTAAAAGAAACAACGCGTGCAGAAGAGAAGCAGCAGGTATGGATAATGAGCCTTGTGGATGGGTGGTGTGACAAGCGGTATTACGTCATGCTACACCATGTCGATTACTCATACCCTACGACTGGAAATGTGAATCTCGTGATCATGGACAATCTTAGTGTTTTTATCACTATATTAACGTATATCATGATGAGGTTCATAGTGAGGTTGTGGCTAGTGCCCTGCGTGAATTTTTAACAGATTTTAGAGACGAGTATCGTTTGATGGGTAGAAAGGAAAAATATGAACATATGTTCCTCTCAAATAGTGCGCCGGAGTGTGGAGATGTTTAGCGCCTAGTTCTTATCCAAAGTGCGTAGGCTGGTAGTGACGAACGGAAAACAATTGTGCAACAATTCGAGTCGCGAACAAGCCCATTCACGTATCATCGAGTCAGCCGCCCGTCGAACCATTCCTGCCTGTGCCTCACACGGCTCATAGTTATCTCAGAGCTTGAGCCGAGTGGACGTGCGCTCTCGAATACGATGGAACTTCCTTTGAGCAGCATTCTCAACGCCTCGTACGATGTGTCCGTGACGAAATCGTTGCGCGTGTTCAGACGTAATTCCGGTACCATTAGCTATGTACTGGAAACGGAATGTAGACCGACAAACAAACGGGTTTATTTAAGTATCGAGGAGATGAATAGAATCTTCGTGATAGTTGAGAAGTGGTGTGAAGATCGTTATAAAATACCTGCTAACGTAGGTACAAGAAGAGAGCAGATTAGTGACGCGCCCTCATACGCCGTTGTATGTACGTTGTGTATAAATAACGATCGGCCGTGCATTGATATAAGGCTGATGTGGAAGAATGCTTCTGATAATAACGCTCTTATTCCTACGCGAAACCGTTTCATCCTCGACAGAATGTTTGAAATCGTCGGATTCCGTAAACTGAAACCTATATTAGACGCGCGTGTTACGGATATGTTTTATTTTGATACAGTACTTGAATACGCATACACTGCTCTGCTCGATGGGTTTACCGAGTGTAGGGCTGGTGAGAATGGTCTAGTGCTGGATGTTTATTTAAAAAGTTTAGACTCTTTGAAATACCATGAACTTTGGTACAAAGCAATTGATCGGTACAAGGCTGAGCTCACCTACACCGTTCACCCTGAAGAACTATTTCTTTATATAACGCGCAGTTGTCGTAACGATTTAGAAGATTATTTCAATTGCCGCTATGTTGAGTGAAGTTCACGATTGAAAAGCTCGAGTCGGTAGAAATAAACCCTCGATTGGAAAAGCGTTCTTATAAACTTGTGTTTAATAATGTAGCTAACGATGAACTCTTTGTGCGTGCTTTTGATTGTATTCTAGACGTGTTTAAAGATGACTTACCAACCGGTTGTAAAGTGGGAACAAAAATAGTACTGAACGATATGAAAGCCCTTCATATCGAATACAGGTTTCCCTATACTTTAAGCGGTGAAATATTATTAAGCCGCATATACTGCGTAATGCAGAGCAATAATGATGTAATTGTAAACTCGATTAAGACCGAGTTTAGTATTTTGAAAAAAAAGTGAATTGTATATATATTTTGCTTGACATTTCCCCGATTATACGCATATTTCTATTGATTTGTGTTTATATATATATATATATATATATATATATATATATATATATATATATTCTTGATATTTCTCCTGTACTGTTATGTACATATTTCTATTGAAGTGTATATGAAATGTATATTTTATTTTATATATCACCATAATTGTGTGTGTGTGTGTATATTTCTCCTGTACTGTTATGTACATATTTCTATTGAAGTGTATATGAAATGTATATTTTATTTTATATATATATATCCATAATTGTGTGTATATATTTCTGTTATACGCATATTCCTCAAATGTATATTTATTTTCTATATATTTATAATAAAAAGAATGATGCAATGTTGTTTATTGTTATGCCTTCTACTACCGGTATTCGAAATATAATAACAACAGGTATCTGGCAATATTTAAGCCTTCTAAGCCAACTGGCTGATTAGGAGTCTATAATAGTGTATACAATGGTATCTGGCAACTCTGTCTTCGGAATACATGGCGCTATCTGGCAACTCATTTACAGCCAACTGGCTGATTAGGCGTATATAATAATAATGTATGCAATAATACTGCTAAAAAGAGGTATCTGACAACCATTTACAGCCAACTGGCTGATTAGGAGTCTATAATAATGTATACAATGGTATCGCGGTATCTGGCAACTCAAGCCATTTACGCCAACTGGCTGATTAGGAGCCTATAAAACAACGCCAACTCGGCTGAAGTCTTAATGTGCACTTGGCTCCTGCCAGGTGAACACCTCTCCTCCTTTCTCTCCTCCTCCTCCTTTCTCTTGGGGGATAACGCCGCCTCCAAGTTTCCCCCCCACCCCCCTTTGCAACAACCCCCTTCCCCCTTTGCAACAACCCCACCCCCTTTGCAACATTACATAATAACCTGCAACATTCCTGCACTCTCCCCTTTTTCGGCTATACTACTCACGCTCCGTTCGCACGGCAGAAAGCATCAGTGTTCTCCGTTAGCTGATCAGCAGTCAAAAAAATGCACCAGGCATACTCGTACATGAGTATCCAATAAATCTCTAGGCTTATAGAAGTATCTGACGATGATCTGTGCACTGAACATCAAAACCCGACTACAATCTAAATTAAAGATGTTCAACAAAGGAAAGGGCCACAGACTGACAGCAGCACTGAAGGAAACACGATTTTTTTTATGCAGGAAGGAGGGGCCAAAGGCGAGCGCCCGCTAAAACGCCCTCTCCATAGAAAAAGGAGAGAGCCGAGATCAAGGTCTCCGAGGCTCAACGATGCCATATATAAGTTTCCTACATATATCACATTTGTGCCATTTGTATTGACCTGACCTGACTTGAATTTGTGCTGACCTGACCTGAAACGACTTGACTTTATCTTTGGGGACGAATGTGAGGTCAAGGCAGACTATAAAAGGGGGAATCATGAAGACAAATATTAGCTCAATTACATTAAAACAAAAAATATAAAGGACAAATAAAACAAACAATTCATTCTGTGAGATATAATGCCCGGTCAGGTTAAAGTTGTGATATTTTCGTTAGTTTTAACGAAAATATCACAACTTAACCTAACCAATTGTCAAGGGCATGCAGTTGACCTATCCGGGCATTCAATTAACCTAACCAGGCATTATATCCTATAGAATGAATTGTTTGTTTTATTTGACCTTTAAGTCGCTTCAGTGGCCTTATACCTGACGATGTTCCTCAGGAACAACTATGCCCTTGACAATTGGTTAAGTTCTGATATTTTCGTTAAAACTAACGAAAATATCACAACTTAACCTAACATACAGCGAAATAAATATAAAGTCAAGTCATTTCAGGCCAGGTCAGCACAAATTCAAGTCAGGTCAGGTCAGTACAAATATGCAAACGGCACAAATGTGATATATGTAGGAAACTTTTAATCTCCTACACGATGCTGCCCAGTTCATGAACTGGGCAATTTCACAAACGTGGCGTAACATACATATATATATATATATCAGGGGCGGCTTCTTCATGAATGCAATGCATGCAATGCATGCGTAAATAAAATACTCAATGAATTTAAAATTATTATTTAAGTTAAAAAAATAAAGTTAAAATTATTATTAATATTATTAATATAATATTGGTTCTATCCTCGGTTACTACATAACTCATAAGAATACCATAAAAGACAAAATACAGCTTATCTAATATGTACTACACTGTAATGCATGTGACTGCATGCATAAGTAAAATTACCACGAGCCGCCACTGATATATATATATATATATATATATATATATATATATAACTGCAAACGACACAGTATAATTAATGTAAGGAACGACGCTTGTTAGAAGAGTGTCCGCACAAGAAGAGGAGAGAAAACGAGCAATGAAAAATGAGGCACCTCCCGGCATTCGATTCCGCTCGTACGAAGGAGAATTGCGAGTTCTGATTCATCGAGGACCTTGGTGTAGTGGGTATCATATCTGAACGGCAACCGAATGATGTAGTGTTCGATTCCCGAGAGGTCCCTCACATTTTTATTGCTCGTTTTCTCTCCTCTTCTTGTGCGGACATTCTTCTAACAAGCGTCGTTCTTTGCATTATACCTTACCTTACAACCTTCAAAGGTTCCGCGCGATGATTCCTCATTTCTCGAAGGTCAAGCTTGTCGCCATCCTCTCGAGTTGGCCTAGTGAAGTAGTGAGTTGTTTTTTTGTGCTCTCCACCTCACATAGTCAGGTACGCCCTGCTCATCGGGGATTGTTCTGAGTCAGGCATCTAATCTTCTTTTGAAGATGTCCACTGCAACTCCCTTCGTGTTTCTTAGGTCTTTGGGTAGCTGATTAAACAGTTTTGGTCCTCTCACAACAAAACTATTTTCTTTCAGGGTTAAGGATGTTCCCTGTCTCGCCTTTAATTTGGGAACACGACACAGTCTACCTTTTCTACTTTCCACCGTTGTTTGTGGAGTTATAGGGTTCAGAGTAAGATTAGGGACTAGTTTCTCCATTATTTTCCAAGTGTAAATAATGGTGTGTGTGTCTCTTTTCCTTTCCAGCGAATATAGATCTAGTTCGCGTAACCTTTCCCAGTAATTTAGTTCTTTGCACCCGTTGATCTTGGCTGTGAAGCCTCTCTGAATCCCTTTCAGCTATCTAATGTCTTCTTTTTTATATGGGGATGTTAGGACCTAGCAGTATTCCAATTTGGGTACGATCAGTGTTTTCAGTATAGAGGAATCATTACATTCCTATCCTTTCGTTTAAAGGTTATTAATATCTGCCCCGTTATTCTCTTTGCTCTGTTTACTGCTATCTTATTTTGTGTTTCAAATTTCGCATCATCAGTCATTACAACCCCTAAATCTTTTGCTCTAGAATTTCTCTGAATTTCCTCTCCATTTGGGGTATAATATTCCATGAATTTTAAGTCTTCTCTTTTTCCGGACCTTAACAGCTGAAATTTCTCAGAGTAAAACTTCATATTGTTGTTTTCCGTCCACTTGTAGATTCTGTTCATGTCGGTTTGTAGAGATCCTATCTCTTCTGGGTTTCTTATTTTTCTACTGATCTTTGGTCATCCGCAAAGGATATTACTGTGCTGTCTCTCGTAACGTCTTCATCTGTGTCAGTTACCATGATTATGAAGAGTAGTGGAACTAATACTGTTCCTTGTGGTACTGAGTTGAGGACCTCTGATTCTGATAAAGATATTCCTTGTACTGTAACGACTTGCCTCCGCTCACTAAGGAAATTATATCCATTTCCCTACTTTTCCTGTTACTCCCATATATTTCAGTTTATGTATTATGATTCCATGGTCACACTTGTCGAACGCTTTGGCAAAGTCTGTGTATATTACATCATAGTTTTCATTACTTTCAAGTGCATCAATAATGTTGTAGTGTTCCATTAGTTGTGAAAGGCATGATCTGCCTAACCGAAACCCATGTTGGTTATCATTTACTTTTTTCTGAGTTTCCAAAGAGTCATAGATTTTTTGTCTCACTATTCTTTCCAATATTTTAGTGAGATGAGATGTAAGCGACACTGGCCTATAGTTTTTGGCCTCGGTTCGCTCTCCTCCTTTATATATTGGGACTATGTTCGTGCTCTTCAGGATGTCCGATATTTCTCCCGTGTCTAGTGATCGTCTCCATATCCAATGTAAGGGCTCAGCGATTGCATTCTTGCAGTTTTTGATCAGAGTGCCATTCTATTTATCCGGTCCTGCCGCTGAGTGTGTTTTTAGTTTCCCTATGACTTATGTAATATCATCCGTCGTAAAGTCAAAGTGCGTTATACTTTCTCCTTGTAGTTCTTCTTCGAAGAACGTGTTTCTATCGCATATCAATTTGTCAGTTTTTGGGATACTGAAAGATGATTCGTACTGAGCTCTTAATATTTCAGATGCTTCTGTTAGATCATCAGATAAAGCACTGTTCTCGTTTTTTTAAAGGTCCGATAGTCGCATGGTTTTTCGACTTTCTTTTTGCGAAATTATAGAAGTACTTTGAGTTAGCCTTTATCGCTTCTGTAGCGTCGTCGTCTTCTTTTTCTGCATGCTTCTCAATTAGTTCCTGTATGTCGTCATCGATACTTTGCAGTTTATCATTTAATATTTTTCTGATGTTGTTATCTTTACAGTTACTTAGTTTTGCAGTCACTCTTTTTTCTCTTTCGGAACAATGACCTCTTTTTTTCTCTCGAACCTGCTTCTCTTTCCTCTTTGTTGTATCTTTGGGACATGTTTTTCTGCAATTTCTAACGTCTTCTCTAAAGTCATTAGCATCTCCGTTGTCTTGGCCTCGAAAATGGTTTTCCAATCTACTATTTCCATGCTGGATGTAACATCTTCCCAGTTTATAGCTTTGGAGTGAAAATTAAAAATTTCGAATTTGCTTCTTTCTGTTGTGCGTGTTCTTTCCTTTCCTGTTACCTTTATATTAGTTGTTATTTCAATGATATTGTGGTCCGATATCATACAGTAGTTGGGGATATTTCTACATTATCAATTAGGTTGCTGTTGTTTGTGAATACCAAATCTAGGCAGGTGTTTTTTCTTGTGTTTTCTGTTATTTCTTGCGTTACATAAATTCATCAGCTAGAGCTAGTAACATTTTTACCTGCTCCTGGTCTTCTCGTGTGCCTCCCTTGTCCTGGTGTCCTGGAAATTAAAATCACCACAGAGAAAAATATTTGGGGTTGGAGAATGTAGATCTTTTACCAAGTTTCTTACCTCTGTAATGGAATCTGAAAATTTTGAGGTTCGCTTGTTCGGGGGTCTGTACATTACAATTAGTACCATATTTAATTTTTCAACTTTTGCTGCTACATATTCTACGTAGCTGTTTGAGGTACTTATAGTCATTTCTGCCATATGCCTTTCGCGTGTGTAAATAGCACATCCTTCTTTACGTCTCACTGTTCTGTCGCTCGGAGGATGTTATAGTTGTCAATTTGTATTTTTTTTTTGTCAATACAAGACTCACAATTTTCACAATTCGCCTGGCAGTTCTTTAGATGAGTTTCCGTGAGGCATGCAAAGTCTGCCTTATTTGATTTAAGGCCATGAAAGTTGGCTAGGATTATTTTTATTTTTTCTCTATCGTCTTTGCATACAGGTGGTTCCGATTCGTTTTCCAATGGGGGTGCCAGTTTCGTTGCCTTGTGGTCCTCCGAGAATTTATCTCTTTTTATCTTTGTCGGTACCTGTTGTCCCAATAACGCATGAAGTGTCTTTGTGCGTGCCTTCTATCCGGCTCTCGGATTCCTATATTTGTCAGCTGATTTTGTAATTGCTGGATAGTATTTAGCAGCTGAATTGTGTTGGCTGCGTCTAAAAAATTGGCACTCTTCTTTGATGTTCGTTTTACCTGTTCACCCGTTGCGTTCCTTTGAGGGTGGTGGTAACGGCATTTTTTTTCCGTATTTGCAACTCCCATATCTTGCATAGGTGTTGCAGACGGTAAGATAGTGGAACCTGCATTTCTTATCAAATTCGCAGTATCTCCTTGTGTAATGCGTGTTGCATAATGTGGGATGTGCATATATGCAATGCCCATCCCGATATCTGCAGTTCCCTTTCGCGTAGTATTTACATACGATATTTTCTACGCTTCTACTTCTTGTTTTCTTATTATTTTCAAAGTTCTTAATTTTGGTATTATCATTATTTTTCTTTGGCTGTTTATTTTCTACGTTTTTAGTTATCTTTTTATCATTTCGCTCGTTGGACAGTTTGAGTACTTCGCTACTTTTACTTATTTCTTTTCTTTCATCTATGTCTTCCTTCCATATTATATTATTTATATTGTTATTCGTTATTAAATTGTTGTTCGTTATTATGCTGTTTTTCGTTATTTCGTCCTCTCTCTCATCCACCCGGTTTTTCGTTGGGACATTTCCGGACCCTTGTGTCCCCATTATTTCATTCTTTTTTGTAACATTCGAGTATCTCCATTTCTTTAAATACCGCGAATGAATTTACCGTCTGTGTACATGCGCCACATAGAAATTTGATCCCCACGACGTGTTTCGCATTCGAGACAAGTTATTTCCCTATCATCCCAATTCATGCAGATAAAGTCTTGCAGTCGTTGACAGAAGTCGCATCGAATCGCCGCGTTTTCCGTTGTTTCCAGATTACACAAATTGCAGATTAAGTAAGAATTTGGACCCATAGCCATGCTAGTCCTTAATTAGCGTAAAAAGAAATATCCACACAAATTCTTTCTTTATTTATTTATTTTTATTTCTATTTCTTTCCTTTCGATGGTCTAGGGTTTTCTGACCTTTGCGTTTTATGACCTTTTTCCTGCCTTGTTTCAAACTTTCTCGAATGCCAACCGTATTTCGTTTTGAATATATATGTTAAAACTGGTGATAAATTATGTAAACTGTATTGCACTTTCTTAATTGTAATGAATTTCACTTGATATATTATATGCACGGATTCCCTGATACTTTATACACTTTCGGGTGTAAACAGAATAAACCGCCGAGTAGTTTATTCCCTTCTTATTTGGGTGTAAATACAGAGAGAGAGACACAGCTCGTCCATTCACCACAAGGTACAAACAAACATATATATATATAAAATTTTGAAAAGATTGCGTAGTGTGTAAGATGCATGTATGTGTACTATTGTGTTGTGAAGAATAGAGGGAGAAGTGTGTGTTTGAGAGCATGCTGGACTGCTCACAGGGTAGATGAGACACGAAAAAAGACCAGTGTAGTGAATACTCTTATTTTAGTTTCAAGATAAATGTTAATTTTACCGTCTTGAATTTCGGAATAGCTATAAATTCATTTTAAATTAGTTACCCATCATAATTCAATTGTAAACCACATTAATACTAATTTTATGTATACTGTATTATTTTATTGTATGTAAACATAATTAATTATATATCACAATTGTCAGTTAATTATTTATATTCAAATAATTATTTTAATCTAATACCATGTCCATTTTGCAAATAAATAATAGAAATCCAAGGGTTATATTTTCCATCCTTGGTACTGTCGCAGTTTCGCCTAACGGACTCAATACGGCTAGTGAGATAATCACTGGTTGGCACTTAACCAGCGGCAGTGCTTATGGCTACATCATCCAGGTTAACCTATACCGGATAGATGCGCTACGGTCCCAAGCCGTAGCTTGCCTAGGCCCAACGACGACGACGACGACGAAAACCAACAATTGGTGACCCCGGAGTTGGATTCCCCCCTTTTACCCGAACGACTAGGACTAGACTGTAACGTCGTTCGTGCCCATCACCCCCTTCACCCGAGCGACTAGGACCAGACTGTAACGTCGCTCGTGCCCTCTGCCCCTCACCCCTGCCCGTGCGCTCTGTGCCTGCGCTCGTCTCAACCTCCACTCCTTCGTTGGTAACTTGTCGTCTTGCTTGTACGTCAGCAAGCATAGGAGAAGATGCCTGACGACGCTGGTGCCATCTCCCACTTGAGCGTAAAGCTCCCCTTCTTCTGGCCGGGTGATCCATTTATTTGGTTCCACCAAGTGGAATCACAATTCAACTTGGGAAGGATCACCGCTAGCAGGACAAAATACGATCATGTTTTGTCCTCTCTACCAGCGAGCATCATCTCTGAAGTCCATGACGTCATCGTGTCTACTTCCACGAGTGAGGACCCATACAACTATCTGAAGTCTGCCATCCTGTGCCGCACCACTGTCTCCGAGCGTGAGAAACTACATCAGTTAATCTCAAAAGAAGAACTTGGAGACCGTAAGCCCACTCAAATGCTGAGGGCTATGCAGTGCGCTCTAGGCGAACGCGCACAAACCTTCGATAAGGACATCTTTAGACAGTTGTTCTTGCAGAAACTTCCTCCATCAGCTCAGCGTGTCTTGGCCACTATGGATCCTGCTACTCCAGTTGATAAACTAGCAGAAACTGCCGACAAAGTAGTGGAGATTGACACAGCTCCGGTCAACAACGTGAACACACAATCGGAACTGGAGTTGAAAGTGGAAGAGTTAAGTCAACAACTCAACCACGTTTGTTCTCTGCTACAAAATCAACGGCAAAGAAGCCATTCTCGGTCAAGATTTACGAAGAGGCATCGTTCGAGTTCCGGGAAGATCTGCTTCTACCACTCTAAATTTGGAAAGAAGGCTAGGAAGTGCATCTCCCCTTGCAATTTTTCGTCGGAAAACCCCAGCAGCGAGTCCTAATGGCGTCTAGTACTCGCACTGCCAACCTGTTATTCATAAAGGACAGGAACTCTGGTGTCAATTTCTTGGTCGATACCGGAGCGTCAGTCAGTGTATTCCCTCAAAAATCTGGTCATACGCACTCGGAATCTCCGCCTCTATACGCTGCTAACGGTTCACGCATACCCACGTACGGTACTCAGTCGCGTGAACTAAACTTGGGCCTTCACTGATCCTTCAAGTGGATTTTCATCTGTGCTCAAGTGCAGCATCCCATAATCGGCGCTGACTTCCTCCAGCATTTCAAACTCCTGGTGTATCTTGACAAGCGACGCTTATGCGACCAGGCCACACTGCTTTCTGTTCTTGCCAAACAGGTTGCCCTTCCGGACGCCTCGAACTCTGCACTTTCCCTCGTTCCCCCTAATTCCATGTACCAGTGCCTTTTCCAGCGATATCCAGGAATTCTTCAACCGATGCAGATGGGTGATACCATTAAGCACACCATTACCCATCACATTACAACAAAAGGTCCCCCTGTGTTTGCAAAACCCAGACGTCTTGCCCCGGACAAACTGAAAGCTGCCAAATCGGAATTCCAGCTTATGATAGATCTTGGGATAATAAGACCTTCCAAAAGCAATTGGTCCTCTCCCCTACACCTGGTCCAGAAGTCAGGAGACTGGAGACCATGTGGGGATTACCGGTTTTTGAATTCGACAACCATCCCGGACCGATATCCGGTACCAAATGTCCAAGACTTTACTTCTCTTCTCCACGGCAAATCTATCTTCAGTAAAATAGACCTCGTTAAGGCTTTCCACCACATTCCCGTAGAGCCTTCGGATATTCCCAAGACTGCAGTTTGTACACCATTTGGGTTATTCGAATTTGTGAAGATGCCGTTCGGGCTACGGAATGCTGCGCAAACCTTTCAGAGGTTTATAGATGAGGTCACCAGAGGCTTAGACTTTGTTTATGCCTACATCGATGATTTGCTTGTGGCCAGCTCAACGGAAGAGGAACATAAGGAACATCTTTCACTCCTCTTTCAACGCTTAGAACAATACGGTGTTACTATTAATGCATCTAAGTGTGTGTTTGCACAGCCAACCTTGGAATTTCTTGGTCGCACGATTTCGCAGCACGGAATTACCCCCCTTCAGGACAAGTGTGAAGTGATAAAAAATACCCTATGCCAAATAATCAGCGTGAGTTACGTCGGTTTCTAGGTTTGGTTTCTAGGTTTGGTAAATTATTACCACAAGTTCATTAAAAACTGTGCCAGTGTTCTTGCTCCTCTACACGCTATGATCACACACAAACGCAAGGTAACGAAATTGGTATGGTGTAGCGATAGTTTACAGGCGTTCGACAATGCCAAAAATGCTATCAATAGTGCATTGTCTCTGTCATTTCCTATCAGTGATGCCCCCTAACTCTGACGGTCGATGCATCAGATGTTGCGATCGGTGGGGTGTTGGAACAAACCATTAACGGTCAACAAGCACCCATCGCGTTTTACTCGAAAAAGCTGCAGCCAGCCCAAACGCGTTATAGTGCTTTCGGACGTGAACTTCTTGCTATTTACTTAAACGTGAAGCATTTTCAACATTTCCTTGAAGGCCGAGAGTTTTGTGTTTTTACCGACCACAAACCTTTGGTCACTGTCTTCAATAAAACAGCTGTAACCACTCTCCCAGAGTCATCAGGCAACTCGATTATATCTCGCAATTTACCACAGATATCCGCCACATCAAAGGTGTCTTGAACACTCCAGCGGATGCACTTTCAAGAATAGAGATTACTTCTGTTACCCTCAGCTCTACACTGTGGAATGCTATTGCACAGGATCAAGATAAGGATACGGAACTACAAGACCTGCTCAGAGAAGACTCCACTCACTCACTTTCCCTCAAGAAAATGAGTATGCCAGGATTGTCTGTGCCCCTCTATTGCGACGTATCAACAGCTGCTATTCGCCCTTATGTCCCTCCATGTCACAGACAAGCAGTCTTCACGGATCTTCATAAGCCCTCCCATCCTGGTATCCGTGCTTCGCAACACCTGGTTACCTCTCGCTTTGTTTGGCCCTCGATGCGGAAGGATGTCAAACATTGGACCAAAACGTGCCTTGCCTGCCAGCGTGCCAAAGTCCAAAGACACACCAGGTCCCCCTTTGACGCATTTCCGCCCCCATCCCAGCGATTTGAGGTAATTCATGTAGACATTGTTGGCCCTCTTCCAGTGATTCAAGGCCAACGTTATCTGCTCACCTGTCTCGACCGCTTTTCCAGATGGCCTGAAGCCATCCCACTTCCTGATATCCAAGCGGACACTGTTGCAAGAGCCTTTCTTCATGGATGGGTATCAAGATTTGGATTGCCGACAAAAGTCATCACTGACCAAGGTCGCCAATTTGAGTCTTCGCTTTGGGAGAAGTTTACCAGCTTGTTGGGTACAGTACATGCGCATACCTGTGCGTATCATCCGCAAGCTAACGGCTTCGTCGAACGCTTCCATCGCCAGCTGAAGTCATCCCTTATGTGTCACGAAGACTCCCATTGGATGGATAAGCTTCCACTCGTGTTGCTTGGTATTCGCTCTGCATTTAAGAGTGATCTGAAGACTACAGCGGCTGAACTAGTCTATGGAACAACACTGCGGCTACCAGGTGGCTACTTCACTGCAGGGGATAAGTCATGTGATCCTACGGAATTCGCTCAAACACTTTCCTCTCACATGCAGTCCCTTCAGCCTGTTCCCCCGATTGACTAGCCAACAGAACATCTTTGTTTCCCCAGCCCTCCAGTCTTGCACCCACGTTTTCGTTCGTGTACCTGTCCCAAAACGGCCTCTCCAATGTCCATATGACGGGCCCTATGAAGTTCTCCGACGTACGCGCAAATCATTTCTCATCCAGCGCGGTTCCAAGGTCGACAAGGTTTCTATCGATCGTCTTAAGCCTGCGTTTTTGGAATCAACCTTAAGCGAGGTACATGTAGCTACCAAAAAGGTCCAGGGGAAATCTGTGTCGTTCGGAACTCTTTGAACTTCCTCTCTGGTTGGGGAGTGTGTAGTGAATACTCTTATTTTAGTTTCAAGATAAATGTTAATTTTACCATCTTGAATTTCGGAATAGCTATAAATTCATTTTAAATTAGTTACCCATCATAATTCAATTGTAAACCACATTAATACTAATTTTATGTATACTGTATTATTTTATTGTATGTAAACATAATTAATTATATATCACAATTGTCAGTTAATTATTTATATTCAAATAATTATTTTAATCTAATACCATGTCCATTTTGCAAATAAATAATAGAAATTCAAGGGTTATATTTTCCATCCTTGGTACTGTCGCAGTTTCGCCTAACGGACTCAATACGGCTAGTGAGATAATCACTGGTTGGCACTTAACCAGCGGCAGTGCTTATGGCTACATCATCCAGGTTAACCTATACCGGATAGATGCGCTACGGTCCCAAGCCGTAGCTTGCCTAGGCCCAACGACGACGACGACGAAAACCAACACCAGCTAAGGAGGACAGTAACAGACGGAACGGGAGTTCCAGCACACTCTGTCTCCTTCCTAACGCCCAACCCCCTGCCCGGAGTATTTCCCTGGACGAATGGTGTCTACGGTCTCTCCTTGAACAGATGTAAACGCCTGTTGAGACGTTTCCACACCAAGAAGTTAACCAACATTTCTTTTTTTTTTGACGATGAAAACCGTTTCACTGCAAAAAAAAACTCAGAATGACTTTGTCTACACCAGTGTGGACAAAAGATCAGAAATAGCGTCTGCACAGCTTTTGAAGGGAGAGACCGCAGGTCACACTTCAGTCATTCTATTATGATTGCTGTTGCCGTTTCCTTTGTCGGCAAACTGATCTCATAATTGACGAAAAAAGCGTGGAAATCAATTCAAAATGCTACTGTAAAGACGTGCTATCCCGCATGTTAATTACCTTGCATTAAAGATCACATGTCAGATTTCACTTTCATGCAAGATATGACACCTACACATCGTTCTCAAGTCACCATTGACTTTCTACCGGCATATTGCATAGAATTCATTGATTTTTAATCTTTGACTTTACCAAACAGCCCAGATTTTAATCCTTCTGATTATCGGCTTGGGGAAACGTGACTGAGTATCGTGGAACCAGAATCGACAATCCGCAAGAAATAACGACAGAATAGCAACTTGTTGGGCACAGCTAGATCAACAAGCTGCAGTTTCCCACTGGCTCAAGAGGCTGCAAACTGTTGCTGAAACTGAATGTGGACATACTGAACCCTACCACGACCAATTACCGCCCTCAACACATCACTAAATACAAGTTGAAAGAAAATAGGTCAGTAGCGGCGGCAAACATTTTGTTTATACTTTACAAAATCTTCAATAATATCTCTTATTTCTTTGTAAATATTTTGAGAATTTAGTATACCATTATGAACCAATTAAATTATGTATCTAACTGTCTAAACCACGTTTAGATATATTTTTTCATTACAAAGGCATAAGTAATGAAATATTTGCCGAGTTTGGCCACACACACACACACACACACACACACAACACACACTCTATACAGTATATGTGTGCATATATATATATATATATATATGTATATATATAGGTTCATAGACCAAAAGTGTCACATAAGTACCAGGTCGATTACCAAACTCGGGATACACTGTTATCACACCTGTACCTCATGGCTCACAGCATTCCAACTTTGGTATAACCGACAGCACAACAGCAGTAATTAACTGAGTGTAAATAAACAGCATAAATTAAAATACCAACGGAAACCTGAACTATTGTTTAACAAGTTAAATTCATCAACAGAGTCGGTGGTATTATGCGTGAGATGATTGATGTTCCGGTAAAAGTCATTATAATCTCTCTCTCTCTGTTCAACTATAACTATACTGTATAATATAATTTAAAAGAAAAGTAGAATAGTTTTTTTTTTATATGTAAAATAATAACTAAATCATTTATCCATCCTTCATAAATAAAAACATTCATTCATAAGGGATGAAATGGTTTATATCTCTCCTAAATTGGATTCAGAAGGAATGCTCGACTCGTGCCTGCGTGAAACCTTCTTATAATTGCGTGTTAAAAAGCCTCGCAGTCTCCCATTATTTATTTCCTGGCCGCGAATTGACATAAAAATCAAGAAAAAAATAAATTCCTCAAACGCGTGAAGCGAATTTATATAAGAGCAAAACCAGTAGAAATATGTAAAGAATCTAATAAACGGTCTGTCTCACCTTCCTCCATCGATCATTGAGATTACGGAGAACAAAGGTGGTCATTGTAGATCTTAGGATAAACCGTGGTACCTCGAGATTCCTTATCTAACACTGTGAAAGCGAGTCTTAATTTACTTTCTAATAATATTTGAATATATCAATCAAGAGATATCTTTCAAGGCCATTCATTCTCGGGTGTTAATTTCTTTTCGAAACTACCATCATCATCCCACGCATAAATTAGGCACAAATGACCTACATTGCATATAGGCAGCTGATGTAAGCTCATAACTCATTATATGCATACTATCTTTCTCTCTCTCTCTCTCTCTCTCTCTCTCTCTCTCTATCTCTCTCTCTCTCTCTCTCTCTCTACATATATATATATATATTACAGGGCGTCCCAAACAAATGTATACACACTTTAACAGCTGATAGCTCAATTGATGTTTCTTTCTTTCCAAGTTAAACCCATTAGAATTAATAATGGCAGTCAGACTAAGCTTTGAACAAAGGAAATTCATTCTAAAATGCTACTGGAAGTGTGAAAACGCAGTTGAAGTGCAAAGACAGTTTAGGAGGGAGTTTCAAACAGATCCACCAACGCGACTTACCATCACTCGAATTAGAGATAAGCTTGAAGCCGATGGAACTGTTCAGAATGTCCACAAGAAGCGTTCCGGAAGACCACGGACATCGACAAGCCCCACAAAGCAAGAAAGAGTACTGGAAACGTATCACCAAAGTCCAAGAAAATCTGTGCGGCAAGCGAGTCGTGAGGTAGGAATTTCAGAATCGTCTGTCCAACGCATTTTGAAGCGCTGTCAATGGAAAAGTTACATTCCAAGATTAGTCCATGCTATTACTGAAGATGATCCGGACCGAAGAGTGGAGTATTGCGAGTGGTACTTGGCACGATGTGGATGTGGATTGGACGAAGGGGTTTCGTAGAATACCCTCCGCGTTCACCAGACCTCACACCACTAGACTTTTTTTTTATGGGGATAATTAAAAGACAAAGTCTACGCTATAAAAACCTGCAACAGTCGCTGAATTGGAGCAGCCATTGAACGAGAATGCACACAAATACCAAACGAAATGTTTCGTGATGTTTGCGATTCCATTGCTTCGCGTTATCAGCAGTGCCTGGACCAGAACGGACGTCAGTTTGAAAACAGGCGTTGACAAAACAATTAAATAATGTCTGTAGATTCTATTACATTCTGAAAATGAAATGTATTTTAATAAACACTGCCTTTATAATTATTTAAAGTGTGTATACATTTTTTTGGGACGCCCTGTATATATATATATATATATATATATATATATATATATATATATATAGAGAGAGAGAGAGAGAGAGAGAGAGAGAGAGAGAGCAATTTTATGCACTGACGTAAAACAGTCAATTTGTATATGTGGAAATACCTGGAAATATTGTAATACATATGTAAATTACAAGGTGTAATAGCGATCAAATTCATGTACTTCACAACTAAATTTCTTGCATGTTTGTATCCACGCATTTGGCGATTAATTGGGCTAAAATTTATGTAATGCGGAAGTAATATATATATATATATATATATATATATATATATATATATATATATATATATATATATATATATATATATATATATATATATATATATATAAAATGAATTTTCAATGTGTAATATATTTAATCTTAAAACTTAAATTCCTGTTAAATTGTTGGTCTGCATTAACATAAAAATTAACTTGCGTATACCTTGAATGGTGGGGGGGGTTACGGGCGTTCGCCCTTGGCCCCTTCTTCCTGCATAACAAAAACTACACTCCGTTAATAAGATAAAGAGAACGGAATTTAACTAACATTTCTTCCAATAGATAGCGCCACCTAGTTCGAAGAAATTAGTTTCATCAAGGAATAAATTCGATGAAAAATATTTTCATCAACTAAGGGCACTCACTTGATGAAAATATTTTAATCATGTTGATGACAATTCTAGTCGAAGTGATAAGGGACCAACCCGCAGACATTAGTAACTCTTTCAGAACTTTTCTCTTTTAACGCCGGAACACTACTACTGTTCATCTCTAAAAGAGAAATAAAGCCTTTAAAAAGAATTCTTCGTATACACAAAGTGTATACGTTCAGAAGCATTAAATAACTCTGTTTCGCGCATATCTACATCTAAATTCTTTCTTATAAGATTTTTATATAATTTTTTTTCCAGAAGACTTTTCTGTATAAGTTTTAAAGGGCAGAAATATATTGTTACGTCAATTCACAAACTGAAACCTTCAAAACTGTTTCAGTGAAGCATTTTTTAGTTAAAAAAAAATTTTTTCTGAAGCGAACATTTAGCTCACCCTGTTCACCCTATTATATATTGTATATACAGAGTGTCCCATAAGTCCGGTCTCGTATGAAAATTTATTTTAAATTAAATTTACAAAAGTAATATATTAAAACTAACAAATGTTCAAATTGATGTCTTGTTTTGGGATATTTTTTTAGGTTGCGGGTAGAATAACACGCATTGGCTAATATGGGAGCGAGTTACACTGGTGAGGAAAAGATCCCAAAACAAGACATCAATTTGAACATTTGTTTTCGGTCTAATGCATTACTTTTGCAAATTTAATTTAAAATAAATCTTCCCACGAGACCAGATTTGTGGGACACCTTATATATATATATGTATATATATATATAGTGTTTTAACGACAGCTGTTCCATGTATAATATTTCTGCCTTTCTAGGTTGCGTTGTAACAGTATTGTTCTCTGAAGTAATAAAATTTCAAACACGGTCTACTCTGATCGAACATTTGATATGCTCGTTTTGGCGTGTCCACTAAGAGACACTTAACTGTAATGTCTGATAATATTATATTTTACTGCAAATGTTTTTATTGTTATAAATAAGTTTAAATTAAATTTCAAATAATTGCTTCTTGCACTTGTTTTTTGCTTCTTTTTATTTTATTAATTTTAATTTTGAACTATATATATATACACACACCTCGTTTTTTATTATTATTATTATTATTATTATTATTATTATTATTACTCATGGGTACAGGTATAGTGGTATACCTATTGAATATTATTTAACTTCATAATTATTTGTTGATATGAGAGAGAGAGAGAGAGAGAGAGAGAGAGAGAGAGAGAGAGAGAGAGAGAGAGAGAGAGAGAGAGAGAGAGGTTAACATCTATATCCCAATACCCCAAAAAAGTGAGGGGTAGGGGCCCCGAGTCTGGGCTACTTTAGTCCGAGTCAATTAAAGAGGGCTGAACCAGAGAACCACCACATAAATATACATTTATTAAGTAGCGGTGGACGTTTCAGAAATTTGATTTCCACTTTTTATAGCTAATACAAAGAAATTTAATAAAAAAGCTACAATAAAATTACAATAAACATGACAGATAAAGAAAAATCAAAATTGAAAGTACCTAAACACACAAAATTACCACCGTGACCTACTTCAGGGCTTGAACTTGTATATAAATGAGGGACAATGAAAAGAAAACTTTCGGACGAAAAATTAGTTGGTTGTACGATTATACTGTTTGGAATTTAGAAGAAGAAGCGTGTTCATTAAGTGAGGGTTTGAGTTGGTGTATGTAAACGGATTTTTAAGTTTTAAGATCGTTGGCTTCGGGTGAAGACGTTATAATTTTCTTAATTCTACGTCGGAATCTTATTTCGATTACTATGGTGGCTCCCGGTAGTTCATGGTCTCGGTGTCGAACTCTGGGCGGTGAAGCTGTGGGTTCGCTCCCAGCTACTGGCTCCTAGGTTAGGTTGGGTCGGCCACTTACCGGCAAAACTCGGAGTCGGGTCACCCACGGGGAGGTCTCACTCCCACGAGGTGGAGAAATGTATTTCCAGGCTGTTACCGTTACTTTTCGATTAGTTCCGGTGTCTTAAAACGTATAACTCACTGCTTCGAAATTATCCGTGAATAGATGCTTAGGGGCCTACTTATCGCATTTAGATCATCGCTAGATCGCACGACTCCTGATCTATGAATTTTCATGTACTGTAACCTCCCAAAATCCGACGTTGAAATATCTTGCCTCGTCTGTTGTCCATTAGGTCTACACTGAGCCTCGTGATTAGTGTTCCAGTGTCATTATTGCTTTTTGTAGAAAAGAGGTGTTCCAACAGCTTATACGTAGAATCATTATCTCCTATAAAGGTGAATGTTTTTCTTACGAACATAAACTACTACAGTAAAACAACCACAGCCTTCTTGTGACAATAATACTCATACCTTAACTCCTCAAAGTTAAAATAGCTTCAGCTAATCCACAAAATGATTTAAGTCACCGAAGATGCTAATGGTCCTTATTTTACTGTTGTTTCATATCTTGAGCAAAATGCGGAGGGCAATCTTAAATATGCGAGCAAAATTTGGAAATGCAATACAAAGCTATCAATAGATCCTAAGACAGGTGCAGTAGTGCTGTCATACTTGAAGGATCACTTCAAAGTTCCAAAGAGCATCATGGGAAATTTCAAGATGTAAAACATTGAAAGAGTAGGCCAAGTGTGGGACAACCTCTGTTACCTGATATCTGTCTATCAAAGCGATCCCCGAAATATGAAATATTCCTACAAACACCCACGATAGAAAAAATGGATAAGAAAGTTACGTGGTCTGGTGAGTGAAAGCAGCGAAGAAGCCGAAGATAATGATAACATTGATGAAACTGAAAGCATCATCTCCGGCGTTTTCTTCGTCCATGAATGATAATGAACAGGATACCCTGCAACGCACACCAGCATAAACTGGTTTTAAGAATCCTGAGCAGAACCACCAAAAGCTACTTAGCAAAATGGTGAGTATTATTACTTCTGTTCGCAGACCAAGTAGTAACAGTGGCAGTTATCGCCCCGACTGTAATAAAACTTTTGGTTCACTTCCAGACTTTCAGAACAGTTCACTGTAAATCCCTCGTAGCATGTATTATGTCCTCCGTAAATTGCTGTATGAAACCAACCCTGAAAAAACTCACAGGCATTGGGTCCCTTTATAAACTATTGTGTGTACTTCAATTGGTGTGATGACAAGAGCAAGAAGGAATGAGCGAAATCATTTTTAATAGAAGATACTCAATTACGCCAGTATTCTAGTAGAGCAGTGGTTCCTAACCTTTTTTAGGCCAACGCCCCCTGATGTCCATCAATATTTGCTGGTGCTCCCTCATGAAGATAATAATATAACAGGATAAGTAATAAGTGATTTATTAATAGACGGTAACAATTTTACAGTTTCCTAACGCCCCCCTAAGATTCTCAAACGCCCCCTGGGGAGCGGTGGCCCCCACGTTGGGAACCATCGTAGTTGAGATACGACTGCTTTTGTGGTGCAAAAAGACTCATCACGAAGATAAGGAGAATGATGATCCCTTCGATATTTTGGCCCCTCCCAAGCAACAAAAAGTCAAAAGTTATCACAACCTAACTTTAAGGCAAGTAAAAGTTGAACTAAACCTATACCTCAATCTTCCCCATTCTTGCAGAGTTTTGGCGTTTTGGACGGCTGATGATACTGAATTCTCCATTATTGATAAAATGGTAAATAAGTATTTATTTTGTGCAATAAATGTCCCAACGGAGAGGATTTCTTCGGTGACTAGTAAGTGTTATCGACCCGAATGGCTTCAGTTAAAAAATCAGAAAAACTTGAGGGCGTGGTGTCAATTAAATAAGCGTGCCGTTGTTTCATATCCCGTAAATCCATTACTTAGATTTCAAATACGTGTTAAGTTCATAAGTCTGTGAGATGCGTCTTTGTCTAAATTGTATGTCCTCCAACGCCTGTTTTTGGAGGAATTTTTTATCAAAACGTGTCTTAAATTTAAATGCTAAGGTGGAGGCGACGTTTAAGTTGTTTCGAAAGGCGATATTCCAAACGAGTAGAACAGAAGCAAAACACGAGTTAGTACATTAAACGTGTAAAGATCGGAGACATGTTGAGTTCGTTTCATGTTTAAACGATATTGCAGTACAGTATTTATAAGTTGATAAAATATTATTATTATTATATTATATTATTATTATTATTATTAACTTTTCAAGTCGATCCTTAAGTATAAGTTAAAAGACGAAAAGTCAAAGCTCCCCAGTACAGTAGTACCATATATATATATATATATATATAGGAGACAGGGAGTGCTGGAACTCCCGTTTCTCCTGTCACTGTCCTCTTAATGAGGAGCCCAGCAAGCTCTCAAACACACTTCTCCCTGTATTCTTCACTACACGTACATGCGTTTTACACACTACACAATCTTTTGAAAATTAAAAAAAAAAATGTTATCGTAAGCCTCAGGGACCTTGATTTCGGCTCTCTCTTTCTTATACAAGGCGGGGTGGGATTTTTGAGGGCCCTCGCCCTTGGCTCCTCCTTCTTACATAATATATATAAATAACAAGCACAATGAAAATTTCCATTTAATTTAAATTTAAATGCATAGGAGATATTCGTAGAACATATAATGGAATAATTCCATTAATGTTTATGTACCTAATGAGCTTCATCATGCCCTTAATGTCAGTCGGTGCAGACGGCTCTAATTTAGCGTAAAATGATTTTTATCTTCTTTTTAAAGACGTTTTCTTTAATGTAGTACACTTTTGTGGTCTAGTTTCTTTCCAGTTCTACATGTTGTAATTTTTATTTTCTTTCTTTTTTTCTTTCTTTTTTTCTTTCTTTTTTCCTTCTTTCTTTCTTTTTCCTTCTTCTTTCTTTCCTTCCTTTCTTTCTTCTTACGAGGTGTGTTCAAAAAGTTCCCGAACTGGTTATTAGGGTGTGTCAATTTTAGGGAGCAAAGTGAAATCTTTAGATTTTCAAAGACTACTAGTGACCAAATGATGCATTTTTGTGCCAAATCGAAATATGGCTTTAAAATCCAGATTTGACCACTCCTAGCTACTTATATTTGAAGTTGAAGTTTACGAAAAATCAGCAATTTTTGCAAGTATTTTTTTTATTATATATACAGGGTGTACATAAAGTCAGGATCTATTTTTGTGAAGCACATGGAAATTATATGGAATTCAATCATAAAATGATAAAGTGGTAACATTTATTAAATAATTAAGAGTAGGATTCGACGTGAGGCCCATCAGTATCCCTGCACAGCTCAAATCGTTCCGCAGCATTTCTAAACACATTCTGGAGCATTTGCGGGGTTATGTTATCTGCAGCAGTTCGTATACGTGCACGTAAGTTTTCAAGACTCGTAATCTTCGTCTGATAGACGTGCGATTTGATAAAGCCCCATGCAAAGAAATCTAAAGGGGTTAAATCTGGTGATCTCGCTGGCCAAGGTCTGTTGCTTCCGCATCCGATCCAGCGATTTGGAAACGTCCATTTAGATAATCCTGAACAATTTTGGCATAGTGACAAGGAGCACCATCATGTTGATAGACGATGGGGATAGGATTGTTAGTACCGTCGTCTATCAACATGATGGTGCTCCTTGTCACTATGCCAAAATTGTTCAGGATTATCTAAATGGACGTTTTCCAAATCGCTGGATCGGATGCGGAAGCAACAGACCTTGGCCAGCGAGATCACCAGATTTAACCCCTTTAGATTTCTTTGCATGGGGCTTTATCAAATCGCACGTCTATCAGACGAAGATTGCGAGTCTTGAAAACTTACGTACACGTATACGAA
Organism: Bathynomus jamesi; assembly: GCA_023014485.1. Classification (NCBI taxonomy): domain Eukaryota; kingdom Metazoa; phylum Arthropoda; class Malacostraca; order Isopoda; family Cirolanidae; genus Bathynomus; species Bathynomus jamesi. The sequence continues at coordinate 844,526 of JAJOZX010000711.1, read as the reverse complement.
CTGCTGCAGATAACATAACCCCAAATGCTCCAGAATGTGTTTAGAAATGCTGCGGAACGATTTGAGCTGTGCAGGGATACTGATGGGCGTCACGTCGAATCCTACTCTTAATTATTTAATAAATGTTACCACTTTATCATTTTATGATTGAATTCCATATAATTCCCAAGTGCTTCACAAAAATAGATCCTGACTTTATGTACATCCTGTATAACAACATTTTACTTACATTACATACAATTAAAGACATTTTGATTGTATTTCAATATTAAAACTTAGAAATATAGATAGGTTTCTTGAACTTTGCCAAGGATGCCATGTCTGCCTTGCTCTTGTTCCTGGACATAAGCTCCCTACTGGCCACCTGGCCACTGATGTACGCCTCCCTTCTCTCTTGTGAGTAAATATGTTGTGCTGCTTCAGTTGTCATCCTTACACACCTCTCTACTGACTGTGTGTGTGAGGGCCATGCAGGAACTTCCATTGGTCTATCCAGAAACTCCTTGATTGCAGCAGTGGTGAGGGAGCAGGACAGAGGAGGCTCAGTCACGCCAGAGTTCCAGTCAATAAGCTCCGAGAGTTTGGTGGCATCTGGGTTGATGTGAGGAGTCTTCCTGGTTCTGACACTGCAGTCTCCTACCTGTGTGTCCTCATCTCCTTCACCTCTGATTTCCAGTATCCTCTTCACTGCCTCCCTCCTCTCCTCCTCCACCTCACTGCACAGCATGGCCTGGAGCACAGTCTCAGAGTGTGCATACCAGGCTGATCTCTTCACTGTAGGCATCACTATTCCTATTACCTCCTTCTTCTGACTTCTGAGCAGCTCCAGCTGGTAGAGTACATGTCTGGGACCCTCCACCCAGCTGTGATTTAACTTGATGTTGAACCAGTTTGGCATGTAGACTCCCACTATGAATTCCACAATTATCCTTAGATTCTTCAGGTTCTTACCCTTCAGTCCATGTTTGGAAATCCACACTCTGCAGAACTTTAGAGCCGTGGTGACCCACCTACTGTGACAGACTGGCCCAATCTCCAGGAGAGCTAGACTCTGAGGTACCTCTCCCGATCTGATGGCAGTGATGATTCTGTAGCTATATGATTGGTCTGTGCTGAGGTCCTTGAATACCTCCTGACTGAGATGGGGTAGAGGAGGACCAACAGTGATTCTCTGAAGTTTGGGTTGATCTCCAGCTCAGTGGCAGTGTCTAACAGTTTCCTTAGGGGCCCAGACCACTTGTTGTTGTTCAATGTCTTGCCATCCAGTGCAGTCACCAGGTGTCTGAAACTCAGCTCCCCAGTGTGCAAGTCACAGACAATCCACACCAACTTCCTGCTAAGCTTGGCCTCCACATAATGCATTACTCCTCCATCCCAGCCAGTATTCACATTAGTACTGTCACCTCCTATGGACAAAAGGGTCTGGTCTGCTCCTCTCTCTCTTAGCCAGTTCACCAGATGATCAGCAATGACCTCAGCATGACTTCTCTACTCTGCAGCTTCCTCTGGTACAAAATGCCACAAATATTTCCCACCTGGTTCATTGCACAATGTGTAGTGTTCTTCCTTAATGAGGCCAGGAAACTGCCTGTCACTGCCCTCAGCTTCCATCATCACTTTGGTGTCATCTCTTTTCCCATCAAAGAAGATACAGGTGATGCCATTTTCCCTAATCTCTTCATCAAACTTCTTAACCAGCTCCTTAGTCAGTCTCTCCTGAGCCCTCCTCACGTTGGTGTGGTCAATCACCAGTGCTGTGTCAAACTCTGTGATAAGACCAGCATCAATCCAGGCAGCAGTGACAATCTCTACAGTCTCTCTCAGCCCAGTGTGATGTCTCAAGCTAGCCAGAGCTATGTTGGTGATATCTTCAGTGTTGCATTTCTCCTTCTTGGCCACAGGCAAGGAAGAAGTTGTCGCAGCCTCTGGTATGAAGTCTTCGTCCTCCTCTTTCCTCCCTGCCTCCTCCAGTATATCTACAGTCTCCTCCAACTCCATCTCCAGCAGTGACTCCTCCCTCAACTCCTCTTCTTTCTTGGCTGACTCCTCTGCCTTCCTCCTCCTCTTCTCCTCGGCCTTCCTTCTCTGCTCCTGTCTCTGCAGCACTGCTTCCTGTCTCCTGGTCTCAGGGTGATCGGCTAGACCCAGCTGGTGTGCTACCACACTGCCCACCTTTTCTCTCTGACCTTTAATGAAGGCAAGCTCCTGCACTGGTATCTTCTGCTCGCTCCTGCAGCTGCAGTCACCGTGAACCTCACTGTTGCAGACAGGGTTGCACCCAAGCTCACTGCAGCTCCTGATCACACAGTGACAGGTCAAGATGTCCACCAATTTGTCCAGTTTCATCATGAACCTATCTTTGACCTCTAGCTTCACATTGCCAATGGACACATTCACTGCCTCATCCCACAGTGCCTTCACTTTAGCCCTGATCTTGACCTCAGTATTGATTACAGGTCCTGTGAATAGAGCGTTGGCCTTTCTCCACTGAGCCAGTAGCCCTGGAACAATGCCGTTGTTAATCAGGTCATTAACTGGGTAATTCCTCCTGTCTTCCTCACTCATCTCTCTCTCCTCAACAAACCATACCTCAGCAGATCTCTGGCTGTGGGCAGCTCAGCACGGGAAAGTTCCCTCCCAGTCCCCACCAAATGACTTAGGTGACAACTTGATTTGCTTCGGGTTCTGATTTCTTTCTGACTCATCCTGTGGACCTGTGAACAAAAGAAATGTCATTGAAATTTGGATAGGTCTACTGATTATGATTACATAAAATTAAGTTAATTGAAATTCTTAATATTTTCCTATGAGCTCAGATGAAAGGTTGTGTTGTTATAGGTACAAGACTTAATTATTCAAAGTAATGACAATTTCATATATCTATCATATCAAAATATACAGAAAGTTTGGGTCACACATAACATTTCGAATGTGTTTTCTCTCCTTTTTGACAATTTTGATTACTTCGTAATGTAAATATTTCAAAATTGTCAAAAAGGAGGGAAAATACATGCATTCACAATCAAAACTCCAGCATTTGTGACTATGTGAAACTTAGAAACCATAATGCACACCAAAAATAACTAAAGTTGACTACACATATCAATGGCACATTGATATACGATGCTACAATCATATTTAGGTTATATTTCAAACTTTTATGGTCAAATATAAGTAGGTAAATGGCTTTTTTAAAAAACACTAAAGATATTTCTAAGTTTGCTAGATAATATGACATCATTTGAGCATTAGTAGTTTTTGAATTGTTGACTTTACTAAAATTGACACACCCTACTGGTTATGCTGCGCGCGCATCACATGACGCGCATGCGCGTCATGTGATCATGTTGTAGTGTGATTCAGTCTGTGTCCAAAGACGGTTACCACTTGTTTATAGCGTATTTTGTTCTTTCGATATTTACTATTTTTTTAAGTCATTTTGTATGTTTTGTCGCATTTTGTGCATTTGAATAATGGCTACTGTTGAAGAACAACGTGTGTGTGTGTGTGTAAAATTTTGCGTTAAGCTGGGCAAGACTGCTTCTGAAACCCATGCCATGCTGAACACAGCATTTGTCAATGACGCCTTAAGTCGGACAACCACTTTTGAGTGGCGCAACCGCTTTAAGGAAGGCCGAACGTCGACGGAGGACGATGCAAGGGTGGGACGACCTTCCACTTCAAGAACTGATAACACTGTTGCTTGTGTTAGTGAAATGATTCGAGGGAACCGTAGACTGACAGTCAGGCAAGTCTCAGACGAAATGGACATTTCGATAGGATTGGGATGCTTTCGCTTGTCAGCAAAATTTGTGCCACGACTCTTGACTGCCGAGCAGAAAGAGCAACGTGTTGTTGTGTCTCAAGACCTCCAGCGTGCCAATCTTGATGAAAATTTTCTCAGAAACATCGTTACGGGTGACGAGACGTGGGTGTACGGGTATGACGTTGAAATAAAACAGCAATCATCGCAATGGAAGTACGCAACAGTCACACTACAACATGCATCACATGACGCGCGCGCAGCATAACCAGTTCGGGAACTTTTTTAACACATCTCGTACGTGTAAAAAATTGTATTGTATCGTAGAAAGGTTCATATAGAATGGGGATTAGTGATTTTGGTCTGTAAAGCCCTTAATACACGCTAGACTACACACTATTTACACAGTCTCTCTCTCTCTCTCTCTCTCTCTCTCTCTCTCTCTCTCTCTCTTCTCTCTCTCTCTCTCTCTTACACACACACACACATGCTGTGCACTGTCTGTTTGTGACAGAAATGAAAGAGTACTGACCGGCTAGACTCGCTAGAGGGTCCCATGAATCCGTACCCTTTTGTCCCTTTTCTTAAGTCACTCCTTGTGCGATTGAGTATGAAATAAATTATTTAAAATATTCAGCGAAAAGGTACGGAGGACTTTGGCCTTCATCGATAAAATGATGTTGCGATTAAATAATGAATTTTTTTTTGTTTCACAAATAAACAAAGAAAAAAATCCTTCAACAAATACGTTGCGTAAATCATGTTAAGTAATGGAGCGTTTCTTACTATCTTTTATTTTAAATATTCCTCTAATAAGTGAATGAGTACGCGAGATAAGTGTACGAATAATGTGAAAGTACTTTAAAGCCCTTTTTTTCATTATCCTTCTTTGTTTTTCGCTTTCCAAATACGTCTTCGTACGCCATTTTTTCTGTCAGCGGAAAATGAGCTTTGGTTATGTTTTGCTGCTGCTGCTACTATTGATGTGCAAAAGATTTACACGCTCATACAGTATCTGTAAACATGGTATGAGAGTCTTAATTATCTTCATTTTCAGTTACTGCTCTCTCTCTCTCTCTCTCTCTCTCTCTCTCTCTCTCTCTCTCTCTCTCTCTCTCTCTCTCTCTCTCTCTCTCTCTCTCTCTCTCTCTCTCTCTCTCTCTCTCTTGGAATCAGTAATTACTACAAGAATGGCAGATAAAATAATTAATTTGGAAATGCACAACCTGTTAACTGATTCCCAGCATGGTTTCCGTAAGCATAGGTCCTGCTTAAGTAACTGTACGAATTCCTGAAGATGTTTTCTGAATACAGTCGCTCTAGGGCAATAGACTTATTATATTTAGAATTAAAAAAAGCGTTCAACAAAGTGTCACATAAGCGACTTATGATAAAGGTAAGGGCCCTTGGTTATAACTAGTGATGGGCATCGATACACGAAAATCCCTAAGGCGATACCGATACATCGATACTCGTAAATCGTCTAAAGCGATACTGATACATCGATACTTTATAAATGGCTAAAGCGATATCGATACCGATACATGTATCGCGATACATTAATATAAGAATGAACAAATCTTACTAATATGTAAATAAATTTTTACTTTGTATATTGGGTGTAAAAAACGATCATTTCAGTTAAGAAAAAAATTTATTTTATACCAAGTTAGTTCACAGAATAACTTAAATGTTGTAAACTTTTAACGAGGAACAAGAAGTTGTAAATAATCGTAAATGTATTGACGTGTTGTATGCATGCATCGCGCGTCGGGTGAAAATTGCGCACAGCGTAGCGCGCTACTGTATTGAAATTACGCATCTAAGGGGTTAATAGCTTTGGAAAGAGAAATATTTCTGTGGATGCGCGGCACGAAAAATATTATTAACATGATATCATTGATATGTACGATATGATTGTAAATATTAGATCCCTTCAACATTATAACTTAAAACCAGATTATTTGAAAAAAACTGAAGTTCAGAAAATTTGCGGATTATACAACTTTTTACAATTTTACTTACTATTACTTTCAGTTATTTGCATGAATGTATCGGTGTATCGATGAATCGATTTTTTTCGATACATTTAAGAAAAATGACCTTAGCGATACCGATACCGAGACATCGATCAAGTGACTAAGGCGATACCGTTACCGATACAAAAGTATCGCTCGATACGTAACACCGATATATGTATCGCGATACTGCCCATCTCTGGGTATAACTGTATAACTAGTACCACGGCAGCGTGGATCGAGCATTGGCTTAGCGATATGGCACAGCGAGTAGTAATAAACGGTGAACCCTCATGGTGGGCATCAGTAACGAGTGGAGTCCCATAGGAGTCTATAGTATTTACATAAATGAAATATGCATTAGTATTTTAAGCACCATTTCAAAATTCTCTGACGACACGAAGTTAGCCTCTTGTATGGGCAGTGCGGAGGTGTCCTGACAATTCAAAAAGACTTAGATCGGCTCGTGGATTGGTCAACTACTTGGCAAATGCCATTTAACGTAGACAAATACAAAGTGATCCAAATAGGATCTAGAAACCAATGTGCTAACTATTTACTGCACGGACAGGAACTTGCAACGACCACCCCGGAAAAGAAAAGGATTTCGGAATGTTTATCAAGTTTCTCAAACACTGCGTCGAAATTGAAAAGTGTAAAATACTAGGTTATATTAAAAGGCATTTCTGGTACCTAAGCAAAGATGTTATTCGCCATCTCCACAACGCACTGGTTAGCCCCACCTCGAGTATGCTGTGCAATTCTGGTCTCCATTTTTGAGAAAAGACATTCAAAGACTTAAAAATGTTCGAGCCAAATCAAGCAACGAAACTAATTGCGGACGTCGGTCACAAATCATACGATCGTGAACTCGCTGATCTTAATTTATATTCCTTAGAAAAGTGTCGGCTCAGAGGCGAACTCATCCAGGTTTTTAAACTCCTGACTATGATCGACGACGTTGACTATTGTAAACGTTTTACGCTAAACACGAACACAACTTAAAACAACGATCGTAATCTGGAACCCAAACAGTAAAATACGGATGTTTGCAGACATTTCTTCATGTATAAGATTGTCAATTACTGGAATAGGCTTCTTCCCGAAGTCGTTTCTAGCACCTCCGTCAGTATGTTAGAAGACGTCCTCTAGAAAATCGATGTACAAATGTGTAAAAGATGATTATGTGTATATTTCCAGTTCCAAACTATTTCATAAAATTTCTGATTTTTTTTTCTCTGCAAG
>JAJOZX010000711.1:820000-832500 GCA_023014485.1 Bathynomus jamesi | reverse complement strand
ATTTTTCATATTTCCACTTAAACTATGAATGCATCGCTGAATATATATATATAGGGTGAACCAAATGTAGGTGGACAGTAAATGATAACGTTTATTTTGAGAATACATATTTAATTTTTTTGTATACTATAATACAAAATAAAATTTAAATAAATTTAGTTATAATATTTAATATAATAAAACACAAACACCATAGTTATAATGAACACCATAGTTATAATATAATATAACACAAACCGTATTCAACCTACTGTCCACCTACTTTTGGTTCACCGTGTATATATATATATATATATATATATATATATATATATTAATTTAGGCGTTTTACACGGAAGTCAAGCTAGTAGGTTTCTGTGAAGGAGAAAGTTGTTCCTCTCTCTCTCGTATATATATATATATATATATATATATATACCTTTGTTAGGTTCGAACGATGGCTCAGGATCAACGATAAACTGACTGAATACGAATCACAACCACTTGTTAAAAGTGAAAGGCATAAACACAAGTTTTTTTTTTTTTTTTTTTTTTTACATTTTATGCAATTTTTTTTTTACATTTTATGTAATTTTTTTTTACATTTCGTCTTTTACATTAAAAGAGATTTTGTAAACAACGAAATGAGAAGAAGAATTCTTCATAAAATGAACAATAGTTACGTGAAAGCATTTTAAATTAATTTGCTTAAAATAGTTAAACAATTTCATTTTATATATTTTTTTATTGCGGGCGGGGTGGGGGAGTTGGGTGGGGTAGGTCCATTGGGAGAGAAGGGGGCCGAGGGAAGCATTGAAATTAAATGGTTCGTTATTTTTATTTTTCCGGGGTTTTTCATTTGATTTTTCGTATTTTTTTATTTTGGTTTGGTTTGAGAGAGAGATTAATATATATATATATTAATATATATATATATATATATATATATATATATATATATTAACCAGTATAGGAATAGAATATAAACACATTTCACAGTGAATGAATCAATGAATGAATGAATTCAGTGCAAATATAATTAGTATGAAAAAATAAAGTCTTTCGCTCACGTTTCCTCTTTGCCATTTCTTAAAAGAGTGGAGCGGATGTATTTCGACCAAGTATTTCCCAATGGTTGTTTGCGTTTGCGAGCAAACTGATGCACGCAAATATTTGTTCTCAATGCTGAAACACCAAATACAACATCTTTCACTCGTTTCAAAGACGTGCGAAGAAGGAAGCTTTTCCACACATCCGTGATGCATCTGTTGTATTTAGACATATTCACATATTGTCTATCTACAATGTGTGTGTGTGTGTGTGTGTGTGTGTGTCTCTCTCTCTCTCTCTCTCTCTCTCTCTCTCTCTCTCTCTCTCTCTCTCTCTCTCTCTCTCTCTCTCTATATATATATATTATATTATATATATATATATATATATATATTATATATATATATATATTATACTGTGTATATATATATATATATATATGTGTGTGTGTGTGTGTCTCTCTCTCTCTCTATATATATATATATATATATATATATATATATATATACTGGATATGGAGACGATCATTAGACACGGGAGAAATACCGGGCATCCTGAAGAGCGCGAACATAGTCCCAATATATAAAGGAGGAGATCGATCCCAGGCCAAAAACTATAGGCCAGTGTCGCTTACATCTCATCTCACTAAAATATTTGAAAGAATAGTTAGACAGAAAATCTATGACTTTTTGGAAACTCAGAAAAAATTCAATGATAACCAACACGGGTTTCGATCAGGCAGATCATGCTAATCACAACTAATGGAACACTACAACATTATTGATTCACTTGAAAGTAATGAAAACTATGATGAACTATACACAGACTTTGCTAAAGCGTTCGACAAGTGTGACCACGGAATCATAATACATAAACTGAAATATATGGGAATAACAGGAAAAGTAGGGAAATGGATATATAATTTCCTTAGTGAGCGGAGGCAAGTCGTTACAGTACAAGGAGTATCTTCATCAGAATCAGAGGTCCTCAGCTCAGTACCACAAGGAACAGTATTAGCTCCACTACTCTTCATAATCATGCTAACTGACGTAGATGAGGACGTTACCAGAGACAGCACAGTAACATCCTTTGCGGATGACACAAAGATCAGTAGAAAAATAAGAAACCCAGAAGACATAGGATCTCTACAAACCGACATAAACAAAATCTACAAGTGGACTGAAGACAACAATATGAAGTTTAACACCGAGAAATTTCAGCTATTACGGTACGGAAAAAGAGAAGACCTAAAGTGCATGGAATATTATACCCCAAATGGCAGTGGCGACTGGCGTATAGGAGCGATGGAGCGGTCGTTCCTCCTTGCTTGAAACGATAAATATTAATTTAACAGATAAAAAATATATTAATTTTAAGATATTAAAATAAATATTCTTGAAATATATTTTAAAAATTCATGTGGCATATCATGATTCATGAGGCATTTTGAGTAAGCCTTCATACAGTACATAATATTCTAAACTTATAGCATAGCTTCAAACAGCGTACCGCTGTTTGAATACAAAATAATATTGCAGCCGAATGGAGCGATAGATTTTTCGCTCAAGTAAATATAAATTATATTTTACTATTGTAATGAAAATGTAAGTACAATCGCGAATTTTTTTTATAATAACTTTATTTTTACTAATAGTTACTTCAGTAATAATGATATAAGCCATTTATGTATTTTATTAAAATTATTACTTATTTGTAATTAACTAGAATTGTACGTCTGGCATAGCCGCATATGTTAATACAAATAGAGTACTCTTGTGAGCGGCAGTTGGATTCGCACTAGCCTATTGTGAGTCCGTGTTGTCGTACAGTGGTACATTATTATAGTCAAATTTATTGTAGTCAAATTTATTCAACAATTATTTTTATATTTTATTAAAATATTTTTTTAATACAAATTTATGGCTTCTTTTGACATATAAGTACCGTACGGAAGCACCATGTGATTGTTTATGTACTAGAATTCTAAAAATTATAAATTTTATGAAATCGCACCCCCATACATTTATACCACGAGTCGCCACTGCCAAATGGACAGGAAATTCAGAGAAATTCCAGAGCAAAAGATTTAGGGGTTGTAATGACAGATGATGCGAAATTTGAAACACAAAATAAGATAGCAGTAAAGCAAAGAGAATAACGGGTCAGATATTGAGAACCTTTAAACGAAGGGATAGGAATGTAATGATTCCTCTACTGAAAACCCTGATCATACCCAAATTAGAATACTGCTCGGTCCTAACTTCCCCATTAGGGTTATGACATTTTTATAACCTCATGTTCCTGTATCACAAATCGATGAACTTTTGCCCCCTGACAATGAAAATAACAGTTTTTTCGATATATTTTGAAAAAACTTCACCCCAAAATAAAAAATAAAAAATTAAAAAATAGAAATTTGCATGTTTATTTCACAATTATTATACATAAACATATTATATTATACAACATTATACCTATACAATACATATTAATTATACAACATTATACCTATACAATACATATTAATTATACAAATACAATATTATACATTTACTCTATTATTGTTTTAATTGTTTTACTTATTGCTTAAAATAAAGCTGTAACTAATATACTAGATTTGCTTTCGGGGTGACATTTTTTTTTAATTCTGAAGAATTAGGCCCTTTTTTATTGTTTTCAAGCAAAAGTTCATCGATTGATGATACAGGAAACAATATTTATGACAAAAAATTAAAAAGTCATAACCCTATTCCCCATATAAAAAAGAAGACATTAGACAGCAGGAGGGGATCCAAAGAAGCTTCACAGCCAAGATCAATGGGTGCAAAGAACTAAATTACTGGGAAAGGTTACGAGAACTAGACCTATATTCACTGGAAAGGAGAAGAGAGAGATACACCATTATTTACACTTGGAAAATAATGGAGAAACTAGTCCCTAATCTTACTCTGAATCCCATAACTCCCCAAACAACGGTGGAAAGTAGAAGCGGTAGACTGTGTCGTATTCCCAAATTGAAGGCGAGACAGGGAACATCCTTAACCCTGAAAGAAAATAGTTTTGTAGTGAGAGGACCAAAACTGTTTAATCAGTTGCCCAAAGACCTAAGAAACACGAAGGGAGTTGCAGTGGAAATCTTCAAAAGAAGACTAGACGCCTGGCTCAGAACAATCCCCGATGAGCCGGGCGTACCTGGCTATGTAAGGTGGAGAGCGCAAGAATCCAACTCACTACTTCACCAGGCCAACTCGAGAGGAGGGGCGACAAGCTTGACCTTCGCGAAATGAGAAATCATCGCGCGGAACCTTTGTAAGGTTGTAAGGTAAGGTTGTATATATATATATATATATGTGTGTGTGTGTGTGTGTGTCTCTCTCTCTCTCTCTCTATATATATATATATATATATATGTGTGTGTGTGTCTCTCTCTCTCTCTCTCTCTCTCTCTCTCTATATATATATATATATGTGTGTGTGTGTGTGTTTAGCCATTTATGCTCTTGAGAATTTTCATTATTTTCAGTTGAAGGTTTTCTTTTTTTTTTGCCAAAATATTTTCTTTATAGTATTTAAACACACACACACACACACACACACGTGTCTGTATACAAAATTTAAAAACTGGTATCAATATTCTACTGATTTTTCTACATACGAATGCAAAATTGAGGCCAAAAATGTATTTATATGAGATTTTCGTCCATTTTACATGTAAAGAAAATATTTTTTCGAAAGTCACCGAATTAATTCTAAGATTTAATGACTTTCCATTCCCTGCGAATGATCTTTAAAGTTAAGATTTATCCAAATCTGTCATGAAAGCTTTCCATAATCTCGTTACGAACAGATTTATTCTTATGATGGTAAATAAGTGTGTCTAACCAACACACACACACACACACACACACACACACATCGTCGCGTAAATGAGTTACAGACTTCTGATTTTTGCAAAAACTAAAAAAAAAAAAAAAACTAGTTTAACCTTAGTGCCGTGCCATCGAACCGGGAAATATGTAACAAGTATCCACCAACATATTGTAACCTAACCTAACCTAACCTAACATATCGATTTTCCTACATTTAAAAATGTTTATAATTTTTTAATGTAAATTTCTTATGTTCCGCGGTACCCAAAGTGTTACCTCACTAAAAAAATAAAAAATACTTCTGTACAGTATAATGCAATTGTTCTTGCCCAGACGCTTTCTGTAGGATGTCGGTGATTGGTTGACGCACGAAGCAACTGACCAATAAGAAAACGGATATATATGTACTTTCGTATTTTTATTGAAGGAATTGCGCTTTCTTTAATATACTGCAATAAAATTTAATGGTAGTTGTTCATTTGCTACGCCATGCTGATGGATTCCCTCCTTCTGTGCTGCCCTGCAACACCATGCTATTAATTTTCAATCATTGTGCGGCAATCGCATTCCTGAGATAGAACAAAAATGAAGTCAAAATGGGTTAGTTTTTCCACGCACTAGTTTTAATAAATATATATATATATATATATATATATATATATATATATATATATATATATATGTCCCTCTTAACCTCGTAAGAGGTAGGCGATGGCTGCGAAATTAACAATACGAGAGAGTGAGCTTGGTTTTAATGTATGGAATACCAGGTATAACAAAATTTGATGTTTGCACGTTGCTCAAATTTCGACATTTTCTGCAAAATCGCCAGACGCCACAAAAACGCCCTCACACAAAGCGATGACACGCGCACTGGTCCGTAGTTGAATGGTGTTTGTTGGCATCTGGCAAGTGGCCAAGGTGACGTCATCAGCCGTACACACTGAGATCACCTAGTGACATGCGTTCATTAGTCGCGGGACTATTTACCGAAATTTTTGATCACACCTCGTATATATATATATATATATATATATATATATGGTGGCGCAAAAGTCGCGCATCATAGGAATTTTCAGTGTTAACTATAATATATTATTTTTTTCTTTTAGGTAGGCGATGGCTGCGAAATTAACAATAGACGAGAGAGTGAGCTTGGTTTTAATGTATGGAATACCAGGTATAATAAATCGAGAAATCGTACAGAATTTAAATTTAAAAGAAAAGAAAAAAATAATATATTATATAATCAACACTGAAAATTCCTTTGATGCGCGACTTTTGCGCCACCCTGCAATGATGTTCGGTTGCAAGAGTTTTGTTTTCCTTCCGTGAATGAGAGAGAGAGAGAGAGAGAGATGCAGGAATTTAATGGAGTTAAGGTCTCCAACGCCGTCTAATTACCATAGAAACCAGTATATTTGTTCTGAAGGAAATCATTCTTCAAAAATTAAATGGTCTTTAACAACAATGCTTATTTACAAAATATTTGGTGTTTTTAAATATAATATGCATTGTTTCTTAAAATACACTTTCACGTAAATGGCTTGTGTGTGTGTGTGTGTGTGTGTGTGTGTGTGTGTCAAAAAGTCAGTAACTAGTTTTATATTTTTATTACATAAAAATTGACGCACAGAACACAAACAAATAATGTTATGTCAGTTGGCAATAATGGCAGGTTTTCGTCCTTATAAATCAAAACTAGATTCCACCTCTTGGCCACTGCATTCCAAACATTCTAGCCATCGACGCGCACATTTGTTCCAAATATTGACGCGTTCTTCACGACTGACTTCTTCAAAGGCCGCTCTGATTTCCTCTTCCATTTGTTATACTGTGTATAGATTAAGTGGCCTTGTAGTATAACTTTATTTTTGATGTATCCCTACAAACAAAAATCAAGAGGCGTGGGTTTAGGTGATTTTGTAGAGCCCTTTCAAGAGGGCTGCGATGCCTGGTCCACCGATCTGGAAATGTGCTGTTAAGAAAGCCGCACACTGCTAGCCCATAATGCGATGGTGTACCGTGTTGTTGGAGAATAGCATAATCCACGTTAGATGTTTCTTGCAACTTTGAAAGAAAGAATGTTTGAAACGCGGCCACATAATTACCACTGTTCACATCCACGGTGTATCCGTTGTCGTTTTTAAAGAAAGATGAACCGATGATGTCTTGGGTAAAAAGGATACACAAGCCTTTAAGTTTTGGTGGGTCACGGCGTTGATCATAAGCCGGAAGAGGATGTTTTAACTCTCAGATAAACAGTTATGACGACTGACCTTTCCGGAGAGGTGAAAAGTAGACCCGTCACTAAACTACATGTCATTAAGAGGTTGAAGTTACTGGAAATGGTCCAAAAGCGCCTCACACATTTCCACGCTGAGAACGTAATCACTGGATGCAGTAACTGAATGACTTGTAGCTTATAAAGGAAAATATTGATCTCTTCTTGCAAGGCCGTACGTCGATTTGACTTTGTCTGGCTACAATGAAAAGCCGCTTCTTGAGCCCTGTTTACATTGTGAAGTTTTTCTGGTACATTTGCTCCAAGACACCTGTTCCCCCGCACACCTGTCTCTTCAAAGCCGGAACAAAAATTTATCCCTTGCCCATGGAATGTTCAGACTGCATTTTGCTGAATTGCTGCACAACGCAACGTCATTTTTTTTTTAAATTTTTAAGAGATCATATTTATTTTTTGTTGCGTGATGAGGGAACGCCTTTTTTTTCTGAAACTTACTATATTTTTGTAATAATTCAGATTAAATTTCTTTATTGTTCAAAAGACAGTAGACAGAGAATACAATTACATTTTTTTCTCCTCAGCATAACGGGCACAGAATTTTAAGTACTACTCATATTTCTTAAGACTGCCAGATACGAGGCAATGAGATTAACCTTTCATAGCAATAACTACTTAAATACATTATACACAATTTATATTCGATGGTCATCATGATGGTCATCATTCATTACTGGAATAATAATTTAATATTATACATTGGTTAATAATGATTTGCATAAACTTATATTAAATAACTTTTAATTTCAAGAAAGAGGTAATTTACTTATGAAATTTATTCTTTAAAAGTTTTAGGAGAAATATGTAGTATCGTCTATGTAATATCATCTATATGTATATGGAAAGAAGGGTGAAAAGAAAGAGATAAGCTATGATTTCCATAATTAACATAGGAACTTCCTTTTAGAATATTTCATGAATATGTGAGTAGATATTCAACTTGTACGGGTCAATAAACTTTAGAAGTTTTAGGGATTTTGAACATAGGGATCGCGCTTTCTCGGTTGGTTTAGACACTTGATATGGTTCTGATAAACTTTTTTATTGAATAGATTTTCTGGATAAATAATATAATGGCTTCTATTTCCCTAACTGCTATGTTATATAGGATGGAAAGGTATGGAAGGGCGTAATATAGATTGATCAGTATATATTTTGGAATATGGTGATTCACTTAATGCGAGATACGAGTGAATTCTGGGAGTTCATTTAATGCTTGTTCGATGTGTACCCTTTGAAAGTTAGTGCGTCATCTAAAATTACATCTAATACTTTCATCTCTAATGCTGTATTACTTATCGTATCGTCTGTATGTATATTTATATTTATATTCTGTTTTCTATTTGCTATAATCATATATGAGTTCTCTGATGCATTTGATTATAATCTATTTGCATTTAGCCAGTTGTAAATACGGATGAGTTCCGTGTTTGTTCTTTCTCGTAAAGTACTTAAGTCGCTATCAGATATGATATATGTTGTGTCGTTCGCATATTGACTACTGGTTGCGTCGACAGTTATGAAATTCACTGACATAACGCAGAAATAGGAAAAGTCCCAATATCGAACCTTGTGGCACTCTGTGCCTGCGCGAGTGATTGAAAGTTTGATTCATTATTTAATCTGGCGTATTGCTGTCTGTTATTATTTAAATAGGAAGTGAACCAGTCTAAAGACCCAATTTTGGGGTTGGAATATCGTAAATGTTATATTGAATCAAAAGTGCTCAGGATCATTAATGCGCCCCATTGCTATAATTCCCATATTATTATTTTATTATTATTATAACAGCATCATCGGAATTCGAATCCCCGACCTCAGTGTCTTGACTTCGCTTATAAGGAAACTGTGTTACCCACTGAGCTACGGACACCGGGTTAAATTTTTACGGGGAGTTCCTCATTTAACGCAATAACGGTATCTTCCAATGAGATTTTCGCCTTAAAGCCGAATTGATACGATAACAAAATATTTAACTCCGTGAAAAAAACACTATTAACTGTCAATATATAATTTACTAAAAGAAAATTCCCATCGTCTACAAAATAGATATTACTTTTGGTATTTTATAGTGACTTCTCCACTGAATATTTTTCAATTTTGGGCACAGGCAGACTAATTTAAAGAGATAATTATAATATTATTATTATTATTATTATTATTATTATTACCAATAGTAGTATTACTAAATTCTACTAGTAGTGACCAGTTTATTAATTTAATAATGATCAATTTGTTACGTGAATCAAATTAATTCTATCATTTATTACTTAAAATTTATAAGGTATATATATATATATATATATATACACGGTGTATATATATATATATAATATATATATATATATATATATATATATATATATATATATATATATATATATATATATTTGCATGATGATCTAATACTAAATAATTCATATCATCCAACGAATGAACATACACATCAGTTTATATTTCATGTCATTGATTTGCTGTATGTGAGTATAACTGAATCCATCTATTTCTCTATGTATAATAACCAATACCGTTCGGCCACACTTGCATAGGTACAGTAAATGACCCGAAAACATTATTATAGACACGCATATTTAATAGTTTCCTAAAAAATTTTTTATATATTATACCTTAAACTGAACAGTTAATTAAACAGGTAATATCACCAACCTACCTGTAACTTTATTATATATATTTTATATATATATATATATATATATATATATATATATATATATATATATATATATTATATATATATATATATATAATATATATATATATATATATATATATATATATATATATATACTTCCAAGCACCCCAACCGAAAAATTCTCGGAGGCCATTGATGACATTAGAAAGCTAATAAAGGCCATAAACCCTCCATCCCCCAATATAATGATCTGCGGAGACGTTAACTTCCCATTTATAAAATACAAAAAGATGAATAGGAATATATATATTCACCAGGACAAGGGGGGCATAAGAGAAGACCAGGAACAAGCAAAAATGTTGATGGCTCTCACAAATGAGTTTATGCTGACACAGGAGATAACAGAGAATACCAGAAAAAATAACTGCCTGCATTGGTATTCACGAATAACACGAACTTGATTGTTGATATAAAAATAACCCCAACCATTATCTCAGACCACAACTTAATCGAGATATCAACAAATATGACGGCAGCATTAGAAGACAATACACATATTGTGGAAAGAAGTAAATTCGGGGCCTTTAACTTAAACTCGAAGACTATAAATTGGGAAGCAATCAGATCGCACATGGCCCAAATAGAATGGAGAACAATTTTCGAGAACAAAACAACTGAAGAAATACTAACAACCTTGGAGGAAAAAACGCTGAGAATTTAAAAATATGCTCCGAAATCACAGCCAAAAGGAAAGAGGAGCTGGCTAGAAAGGCAAAAGAGAAGACTATTCCGCAAAAGAAAGAGAGTGGAGGCGAAGTTAGGAAACTGCGGAGATAATGACAGGAAAGCAATAAAAGAAAAACTGGAGGGTATCGATAGGGAAATACAAGCCCTGATTAAGGACCATACAGAGAGGGAAGAGGAAAAGGCGGTAGAAGCAATAAAGGAAAATCCAAAATACTTCTAGTATGCTATGCAAAAAGGAAAACAAAAACGCGCGCCGCTATTGGGCCCTTAAGGACGGGAAATAATGAACTAACCGACGATCCAAAAGAAATATCTGATACATTGAAAGCTCAATATGAATCAGTTTTCAGTACCCCAAAAAGTGACAAAGCGATACCTGACATAAATGCATTCTTTGAAGAGGAATTGCAAGGAGAGTATATAACAGACTTTGATTTTACACCAGAAGATGTAGCGAGAGCTATAGGACAAATGAAACTACATTCAGCTGCAGGTCCTGACAATTGGAACGCATTATTGATTAAAAACTGTAAAAATGAAATAGCTACACCTTTATACTGGATATGGAGAAGATCCCTAGACACTGGGGAAATACCGAGCATCTTGAAAAGAGCAAACATTGTCCCTATATATAAAGGAGGGGACAGATCTCAAGCAAAGAAATATAGACCAGTGTCATTGACGTCCTACCTCACCAAAGTATTTGAAAGAATAGTTAGAGAGAAAATTTATGATTTCCTGGAGACACGGGAAAGATTCAACGAAAATCAGCATGGATTCCGATCAGTTAGATCATGCCTATCACAACTAATAGAGCACTACAACAATATCCTAGATGCATTGGAAGGCAATGACAACTACGATGTTATATACACAGATTTTGCTAAAGCTTTTGATAAATGTGACCATGGTATAATAGCACATAAAATTAAAGACATGGGAATAACAGGCAAAGTGGGAAAATGGATCTACAACTTCCTTAGTGATCGTCTGCAGGTCATCAAAATTCAAGGTATATCATCATCAGAATCGGAAGTACGCAGCTCAGTACCACAAGGGACAGTACTGGCCCTACTCCTGTTCATTATCATGTTAACAGACATAGACAGCGGAGTAAACAGCAATAGTATAGTAACATCCTTTGTAGACGGGAAATTCAGAGAAGCATGAAAGCGATTGATCTCGGGATAATAATGACAGATGATGCGAAATTCGAAACACAAAATCAGATAGCGATAAATAAAGCAAAAAGAGTCGCCGGACAGGTTCTAAGAACGTTCAAGAGAAGGGACAGGACAGTAATGATTCCCCTGCTAAAAACACTGATTATATCAAAACTTAAATACTGCTCAGTTTTGACGTCCCCATATAAAAAGGAAGAAACTAATAAACTAGAAGAAACGCAAAGGCATTTCAGGGCCAAGATTGATGGCTGCAAAGAACTCAACTACTGGGAAAGACTACGTAAACTAAATCTGTACTCACTGGAAAGAAGAAGAGAGAGGTACATCATAATCTATATATGGAAAATGATCGAAAAACTGGTACCAAACCTAAAACTAAACCCAATTACCATTCAAACAACACTGGAAAATAGGAAAGGCAGAATGTGTAGTGTTCCCAAATTAAAGGCCCGACAAGGGACCTCCTCAACCCTGAAGGAAAATAGCTTGGTTGTCAGGGGGCCAAGACTTTTCAACCAGCTTCCTAAGGACCTCAGAAACGTAACGGGGGTCAAAGTTGAAGTCTTCAAGAAAAGACTGGATGCCTGGCCCAGGACAGTACCAGATGAGCCGGGAGTGCCTGGCTATGTACGGTGGAGAGCGCAAGAAAGCAACTCGCTCCTCCACCAGGCCAGACCTAGAGGCGGGGCCACCAGCTTGACCTTCGTGTGAAGAGA